>PVHY01027995.1:0-15663 GCA_004024945.1 Uropsilus gracilis | reverse complement strand
GCTGGCTGCCCTTGTTTTTCCTATTCCCAGGAGTGGCCATTTGGTTAGGGGCTCAGATCCTCCTCTTAGATCTCTTTTCTTTTCTTTTCTTTTCTTTTCTTTTCTTTTCTTTTCTTTTCTTTTCTTTTCTTTTCTTTTCTTTTCTTTTCTTTTCTTTTCTTTTTGAGACTAGGTCTTGCTATTTTTGCCCGTGGAACTGCAGGCTCGCGTTGCCCGGGGTACCACGGACTCAAGCATCCCCAGCCTCAGCCTCCCAGGTAGCTGGGATGACAGGCGTGCGCCACCACGCCCAGCTATTTTTTGGAACTAGGTCTCGCTACGGGCCCCAGGTGGGACTCGAACCGCGATCCCCAGCCCCGGCCACTTCCTAGGCTGAAGCTTACAGGCCCGAGCCACCGTGCCCGGCCAATTTCCATGTTTTTAAGAAACGTTAATAGTGCTTCTAGTTAGGAGATCCTGAAGAAGTTGAAATGAAATGACTAAGTTGTCTGGCTCATAGACCCCAACTAACATTAGCTGCCTCCTCCTGTCACGCTGCATGCCCGTTGATGTGATCTGTGAATCTCTTTTTAGCAGTTTGACTTTCTGGCTTGCATTATTATCTGTCCACTTGTCTTAGCTTCTAGACTGGCAGGCTCTTTGAGGGCGTGGGAAGTCCTGAACCATATCTGTGGCTATCCTCAATGTTTAATACATTGGAAATCTTTTCGTGCAAGTTTACAGGATTGTTCATTTATTCTGCAAAAAACCTGACTTGGCTTCATGAGCTAGGGATGGCATAGGTAGCGGGAAAGAGGTTTTTGTGGGGATGGGGGTGGAATAAATTTGTGGTGTAGCTATGTGTGAAACACCTGCGACAAAATGGCGTCAAACTGCATTCATATACCAATGTCAGTGTTCTGGTTTTGCTTTTGTGCCTTAGTTATGTAAAATATAGCAACTAGGAGGAGTTGGGTCTCAAATCTAGGGTATCCGTGTTTTGTTCTGCAGAAATCCTATGACTCTCTTCCTTTTTTTTTTTTTTTAAGTTTTAGAAAATTTCTCCATGTCTGTTTTGTAGCCGAACTTACTTTTAGGTGCAGTGATGAAAATTACAGTGACCAAAAGATGCCATTAAGGATGATGAAAATTACAGTGACCAAAAGATGCCATTAAGGATGACATTCTCATTGGAGAGAGTAGTTCTCAAAGGGAGCAGTAATGCCTTAACTTAACGTTGATTCTGTAACACATGGTTGCTCTTTCTATGGCGTACATTTTAGTATTGCTGGAAGTAAGCGTGCTTATTACTAGAAGGATGTAAAGATAAAACACCCAGCTGACGTTCATGTATGGGGAGTGATTGTAGCGTGAAGGTTCAGCGTTGTTGCAGAACGAGGAAGGTGCCTGCAGGAGGCAAGTCTCCAGCTGCACTGGGTGGAAGGGGAGGAATCAGAAAATGTGGGAGCTGAGAACCAGCACTGAGCAGACCAGGCTCTTCTGAGCAGAAGGTAGAAGTAAATTTGGGAAAGCGGCTTGGGAGCACGTGTTCAGGAATTTCCTACATTAGGCTGAAGAGGTAGGGACTGGAGGGAGGCGTTGAAGACTTTCAGCTGTCGAACGATCGAAAGTTTGACCCTGTGGCGGCAGATCTCCAGCGCGTGTGCGGACTAGGTGGATCCTGGCATCCCAAAGGCCAGGCTGACGGGAAAGAGCCTTTCATTGTGCCCTCCTCCTGTCTGCCCCTCTCTCTGCAGGAGACGTGGTCCTGTCTGGCGGTAGCACGCTGAGCCTGCTGACTGCCACCCTGCAGCAGCTGAACCATGTATTTGAGCTGCACCTGGGGCCGTGGAGCCCTGGCCAGACTGGCTTTGTGGCTCTGCCCTCCCACCCTGCTGACTCCCCCATCATCCTCCAGCTTCAGTTCCTCTTTGACGTCCTGCAGAAGACCCTTTCTCTCAAGGTTGTGGCCCGGGACTGGGGCAGGATGTGCAGAGAGCCCGCGATAGTAGCGGCGGCTGGGGCTGGAGGTGGGCGCGGGTGCAGGAAGCCTGCCCAGATCCACAAGATGGAACTCCCTGGTGACCGCACTAAAGAGATGTTCAGGAAGGGGAGACGTGCCGAGCGTCTGTGACCTGAGTGGTTTTTCTTCCAGCTGGTCCATATCCCTGGTCCCGGCCTCCCAGCGCCCATCAAGATTTTCCCTTTCAAGTCCCTTCGCAAACTGGAGGTATGATGTGGGGGGTAGTGTTGCACAGAAGCCCAATTTGAAGCGGTCATTCGGGGTTGGGGAAGGAGATGGCCTTTTGGGGGACAGGGTGGCAGCGGGCTTGGGTGTGCCCGTTTCCCTGCAGTAACGTGACATCCGCTCTCTTTCATTTAACCTGAGCGGCAGTCGGCTCTGTCGTCCTCTCCCTTCTTGCCTCTGGGGGAAGTGGGCGTGAGACCTCAGTTTTGTCTGCTTCCTCCCTCCCTTCCCTTCCCCCAGCTTCGAGGTGTGCCCCTCCACTGCCTCCGTGGCCTCCGTGGCGTCTACTCCCAGCTGGAGACTTTGATTTGCAGCAGGAGCATCCAGGCGTTATCAGTAAGAGGGGCGAGAGGTGGGCCCTGGTGCCTTGTCCTGAGACACTCCGGCGCGTGCTCTGTGTTGCCCCTTTATGCCGCCTGCCAGCGCTGTCCTCATGCCATCTGCTCTGCTCCCACTGCATTCTGCGCCTGTCCACACATTGACAGCCACACCTACCATTCTGCGCCTGTCCACACCTACCAGCCACACCTACCACACAGGGTGTGGCCTTGACAGCCACACCTACCATCTTGTGCTACTTAGTAAGCTGCCTCCCAATGCCTCCCTCCTGTGAACTCCTCAGGGCCCTGGGTTTGCTGTAAGTCTGCGTCTTCAGGCTGGGCTGAGTACGCAAGGAAAGAATGAGGGCCTGGGTGACAGAGCGTGAGTGGCCTTGCAGGGGGAGGAGGAGGCTAATGGAGCGCCTGTCTCACCCCTGCTCAGGAGCTCCTCTCAGCCTGCGGTGGCGACCTCTGCTCTGCCCTGCCCTGGCTGGCTCTGCTGTCGGCTGACTTCAGCTACAACACGCTGACTGCCTTAGACAGCTCCCTGGTGAGGGCCTCGGTGGGAAGGGAGTTTGGGTACGGGCAGGACGGGGCCACAGGGAGGGGGGTCAGTTGGCTTCAAGGGGGTGTCTGATTCTCCACCTCCCTTGCCCCCAGAGTCTCTTATCAGCTTTGCGGTTCTTGAATCTCAGTCACAATCAAGTCCAGGACTGCGAGGGCTTCCTGATGGTGCGTCGGAGCAGCCCGGCCGGGCCCCACGCTTGGGCTGCTCGTTGTTCTGCTCTGACCCTCTTCCCGGGACGCGGCTTGCTCCCGCCTTCTCCTGATTCCCAATGGAGCCGCATCCTGGGAGGCATTACTGTTTGGGGGGGCTCAGGCCCTTGCATAAGACAAACCAGGGTTCACATTTCAACTCCTGACCCCTGTGTTACTTGGAGCAAATCAGCCTGCCTCTCAGCTACTTCCCTTGTAAAGTGCGTACCTGCTTCTGTAGCATGGAAACATGTTGCTTGGCCCAGTGCCGCCTCAGAAAAGGACCCTTCTCCTTGCCTGAGTCTCTCTGTTCCCCGTCAGTGAGAGACAAAACTGGATGCGGGTTAAAAGTGATAAGAGAAGGCTTTTTTTTTTTTTTGGTTTTGTTTTTTTTACAATAGAAATGGTTTATTGCAATAAACCATTGTGACATTTGGTCAGTAGTAAAACTTCCGTCAGGAGTAAGCCGCAGTATGAACTAAACTCAAGTTCAGTTTGTGCTGAGGTGAGGGTTTCACAGGGAAGTTGAGGGCGCAGAGGACTGGGGGTTCAGGGATAGGAATAGCCGGGTCTTCTTCAGGGACGTGGAAGAGGGAATGAAAATTTACGAAGAACACAAAGGGGGGTGGTCCTAGCAGAACCCACGTGGGTTTGCTAGCTGGTGTGCCAAGCTAGGCTCCTACCCTCCCAGTGCCTTCGGGAGAGAGGGGGCCTGCGGTCCGGTGCTGGCTGCAACAGGTGCTGTTTTGGCAACCTTGAGGTTTTCTAGGTAGGAAGGTAAGGTGCCTGGAGCTGCCATCCGGGGAAGGTAGGCTTGAGCTATTAGGAATCATGCCGGGATTGCGTGTCTTGGCTGTGCGTGTGTGTGCACACGCTCACGAGACCGTACGCTGACCGTAGTCTTTACAGACTGCGTTTGAAGCCTAATCCAGAAGTGGGCTCAGAGGAGCCTGACTTGAGCTTGGTCAAGGAGAGCCTCTCTTGTCATCCCTGCTCCCGCCCAGGACTTGTCCGAGCTCCACCATCTGGACGCCTCCTATAACCACCTGCGATTTGTGCCAAGACTGGGTCCCTCGGGGGCTGCCCTGGGTACCCTCATCCTGCGAGGCAACGAGCTCCAGAGCCTTCATGGTGAGTGGGGAGGGGGGGCAGAAGGGAGTAGGTGACAGCGAGGCAAGCATGGAGGGGAGTAGAGGCAGCATGAGTTCCTGGGGTCCGGGAAGCCTGTGCCTGCAGCGCCCCCCTATCAGGACGGGTCTGAGGCGGAAGTTCCTGCTGCAGCTCCCCCCAACACCTGTCTCCTCCCACCCCAACCCCTGCCTGCCCGCTGCTCTCCTGCCGCCGTCCCAGGCCTGGAGCAGCTGCGGAAGCTGCAGCACCTGGACGTGGCGTACAACCTGCTTGAAGGGCACCAGGAGCTGTCTCCACTGAGGCTGCTGACGGAGCTCCGCAAGGTGAGACGGGGGCCTTCGTGCCCCCTCTCCCTACCTCCGTGTCTGTCCTGGAGGCCAGAGGGCCTCCGGCTACAGGCCCTGGCCCTCCTCAGTCTCCTCTCCCGCCCCTCAGCTCTACCTGGAGGGCAATCCTCTGTGGTTCCACCCTGCGCACCGAGCAGCCGCCGCCCAGTACTTGTCACCTCGCGCCAGGGACGCTGTGCCAGGCGTGAGTGCTCGTCCCGCGTCCACTGCGCTTTCCCCCTTCTGCCTGTGTCCTCTGGCCTTTCCCTTCCTTCCCCAGGGCCTGGGCCCCCTGGTGTCCCCCAGCCCCCTCCCGACCTGGAGCTTCTCAGGGCATGCACCCCGCCACCAATGCTGCTCCCTCCCCCTTTGTCTTTGCTCAGTTCCTTCTTGACGGCACGGTCCTGTCGCTCGCCGATTTTCAGGTTAGCGTGGGGGGGGTGTTGGGACGGGGGCGGGGAACGCGGCGGGACCTGAAGAAGGGCGCTGAGGGGAATGAGGGGCTTCGGGGTAGTGGTCTCCCTGGCCCCTTCCCTGAGAGGGCCCCAGCTCCGCTAATGGGAGGGCAGAGGTGCCGCCTGGCACCGACCGCTCTCCTCCCTGTCGTCACACGCCAGTCCTCCACATCCTCAGAGCTTGGCTCGGCAGCCCCGTCTCTGCCCCGGCCAGTGGGGACCACCACGGAAACCTCAGGAGGCCCTGACCTGAGTGACAGCCTGTCCTCAGGGGGGCTTGTGGCCCCGCCCCCGCTTCGTAAGGTCAAGGTAAAGAGCGTCCTGTGGGGTGGCTGCCTCCTGGGAGCGCTGGGTGGTGGGTGCGCTGGGGCTAACAGGGACTTTCCCCGCCCGCGAATGGAGGCTGTAGAGACCTTTCTCCCGCTACCCACCCTCAGAGCCGAGTCCGCGTGAGGCGGGCTAGCATCTCGGAACCCAGCGATACGGACCCCGAGCCCCGTGCTCTGGACCCTTCCCCAACTGGTAAGTCAGCCCTGGCCCTGCCCCTCCCCCCAGGCTAGCCCTGCCGCTGACCAAATCCCTGTGCGGCTGCGTGGTGCGAGGAGCCGCCGGGGCAGGGCGCGTCGAGAGGCCAGCGCTCCTGCCTCTCAGTTTGGGGAGAGCGGAGGGCGCTGCTGCTCGGCACGTTTCCCGGCGCGTCGCGTGGAACGTTCCTTCGGGGGTGTCGGGAGGCCGCCCGCTGGGAGGGCTCCGTGCCGGGCAGCCAGCTCGGCGTCCCCGCTGCGCGGCGCTTCGGCGCTTTGCACGCACCAGCAAGGGTGGCAGCTCGCCCAGCAGCCTGCGCCCACGGCGCTGCTGTGGCCCGGGTCCCGAAGGCGCGCTGGGTGCCCTCCCGGGGGAGACGTTGCCTGCCGCCTCCACGCCACGGCCCTCTGCTTCGCTCTGCGCGGTTCCCACGCAGGAGGCTGGCGTCTCCAGGGCTGCGGCGGGCTGCGGCGGGCTGCGGCGGGCTGCGGGCCCACTGAGCCGTGTGCTCCTCACCTGCCCAGGGCGGTTTGGGCAGCAGCACCGGGAGCTCGAGCTCATGAACAGCTTCCGGGAACGGTTCGGCCGTGACTGGCTGCAGTACAGGAGTCACCTGGAGACCCTGGGAACGCCCCTTGCGGCTACCTCCTCGCCCCCTGCCCTCGGCCCACGGCCTCCAGACGTGCTGAGCCCGGAGCCGGTGCCGGACCCAGCGCCCCCAGGGCCGTCCCCGCAGGAAGGGGCAGAGGAGGTGGGGCTGGGGCCAGGGCCACGGGAAGAAGAGGCGATGGAGCAGAGGAAGGCGGAGGAAGGACAGGAGGAGGAGGAGGAGGAAGAGGAACAGAACCAAGTGGAAGGTGAGCCCTGGGCCATGGTGAAGGCGGGGCCGTTGTCGGTGCGTCTGGGAGCGCTCGGCCAGCCCGGAGTCCAGGAGCCGGCTCCCTGGAGGCCGGAGCCTGGGGTCCTGGTCTCTCCTGGGAGACACAGGGTCTTCTCTTGGTCTCTCTCAGCGGAGCTCTGCCGCCCCATGTTGGTGTGCCCCCTGGAGGGGCCCAAGGGCGTGTGGGGCAAGGAACGTTTCCTCCGGGTCACCTCTGGCCACCTGCTGGAGGTGGAGCTCCAGGCGGCTCGGGTCCTGGAACGGCTCGAGCTGCAGAGTCTGGAGGCAGCTGAGGCGGAACCTGAGGCCCAGACCCAGACGGAGCCGGTGCCTGATGTGAGTGGGGCGCGCGGGCCTCTCCCAGGGCCGGCTCTGGCAACATGGCTCTTGGGTGCCAGGCCCCGGCCTTGTTGGCCCTTGGCGCTGAGCGGCGGAGCTGTGGGGGGGCGGAGGCTTCTCCCCAAGGGCGGGGGCGGGGGGGGCTGTGCCGAGGAGTAGAGATTCCGGGCTGCAGCCTGCACGTCCGCGGAGGCGTTTCACCCGCTCCGTGCTCTCGGGGGCCCCGCTGCTCTGACCGCCTCCGTTCTCCTTTGCCTGGTCGCCTGTTCATGCTCAGGGCTCGGAGCCACCCGCCCCGGCCCCCGTCCTGCTCCTGCGCTTCTCCTACATTCGCCCTGACCGGCGTCTGCGTCGCTACGCTGTGCTGGAGCCCGATGCGCCTGCGGCGCTCCAGGTGATGGGCCCCGACGGCTGGAGCGAGGGCGGGGAGCTGAGGGCTGGGGTCCCCTGCTCACCGCCGCCTCCGGCTCGTCCTGCTGCAGGAGCTGCTGGCCGTGTTGGCCCCGGCGGCCGTCGCGGCTCTGCACCGGCGGCGGGAAGCGGAAGCCCCTCGGGGGGGCCGACGGCAGTGTCTCCGCTGTGGCCACGAGTTCCAGCTGGGGGAGCCCAGGGGTGGGGTGAACAGCGAGGGGGGCTGGAGGCCTCTCTTCCCCAAGACAGGTAGGCCTGCACGCTGCCCTTGACCTCCCTGCTCACGCTCCTCTTGCCGCCTCCGCAGAAGCTGGGAAGGGCTGTGGGCGGAGCAGCCGAGGGGAAAGGTGTGGGCCACGCTGCCTGAGCGGAGCCTAGAACTCCGCCTGCTACGCCAAGAAAACAGGAAGGAGGGCTCGGACGCGTTTCTCCAAAAGGCGGGAAGTCGGGTCTCAGCTGAAACAGCCGCGTTGTCCTTTCACGGCTCACAGGCGTGTGAGGTGTCACACGAGGCGTCGCGGCTCGGTGGCGTCCCAGAGGTGGCAGGAGGCTGGGCCAGCCGTTCGGGCTGGGCGGGAGGCCACCGTCGGAGCACTGCTGAGGTGCTCGGGGGCGTTTCCGGTGGCGTGTCCTCCGTAAGCCCCTTGACAGCCCTCCGCGTCCTGTTCCTAAGGACGCAGGCCAGTCACAGCATGGCGTCTCTGAGGACGCGCGGGCCACACGGTCACGGTGACTGAGGCCCGCGTGGCCCCGCAGCCCTCGCTTCGCCCCCGTCCTCCTCTCGGCTCCAGCTGGACAGATGTGGCGTTTCGCTAGGGGCCGTGGCCTTCTCCCCCAGCCCCCGCCTGGAACCTGCCCGGGGGCTCCGGCTGCAGAGGCCCCGCAGCACCGCGCGCATCACAGGCACCAGCCGCCCGCCGGGCCTGTCCCCGGCTCCCTGGGGTCGTGTGTTCCCTGGGCTCCCTCGGAGGTGCTGCGAGCAGACACGCCTGTGCTGTGCTCCCTGTTGGCACCTCCGTTGCTGCGTCTGAGCTGGGCGTGGGGCCTTGTCCCCGGGCGCCCGTAGGAGGTTTAAACTCGCCGGAAGTCCGCTTAGCCTGGTGCCGGCACGGGCGCCTCCGTGGCTGGCGCTGCGGCCCCTTCCCTGCCCCCCGCCCTTGGGGGTGTGGGGCAGGCGTCTCCTGCTCTTCACAGAACAGGCCAGGAGGGCTTTGCTAGTGTCCGGGGCCCAGCGCTTGGAAACAGTACGTCTTCTCTCACCCCTGGCCCCTGTCCTGGCTGCTCGCCCTGACTCCACGCAGGCTGGGTCCTAGGACGAGGGGTCGATGCTGTCACCACCCCCGCCTGCGGATGAGGCACCGGGCACTGAGCTCACGGGGACCTTGCAGGCTCTCGGTTTCCGGCTTTCCCACTTGGGTGCCACCGAGTCCCACTAAACTCCACGGCCAGGCCGGCTCTGGGCGGGGGCTGGAGAGGCCTGCTTGGGCTGGGCCTCTCTAAAATGGCCTGAGATTAGAAGGCGTGGGTTAGGAGGAGCTTGTGAGCCATCGGTCGGTGTGGCAGCCCTCTCCGGGGTGGGAGGAAAGGGCGCCGCAGAGGGAGTCCGGTGGGTCTGGGGGGTGGGCCCAGGTGGGTCTGCGAGCGAGGGGGGGGGGGGGCGTTCTGAGCACGTGGGGTCGTGGTGCCGGGGAGTCTCCTCGGGGCCGCCTGTTCCTCCAGATTCTGCCGCCGTGTGTCCACGCTGTGGTAGCGATCACGTGGTTCTCCTGGCGCTGTCCGTGGAAACCCCCGGCGGCGTGCGGCCGCAGGGAGAGCAGGCCCTGGCTCCCTTCCAGCCCCCCGTCTCTGGCCACGGCCCTCCTGGCCGCAGTGCAGCCAGCGCACCGTTCCAGGCCCCCGTCTCCCCCGACTGCCAGGGTTGGAGTCTCAGTCCCTGTGAGTAGGGGTGACCCGAGACGGGCGCACTTCGTGGAGGGAAGGGGCGCTGGTGCAGGGCGGCCAGGGCAGGCTGACCGTGCCTCCCCTGCCCCCAGCTCCTGAGCACGGTGACTTCCGTTCTGTGGACCACCGACTCCGGCTCTTCCTGGATGTCGAGGTGTTCGCTGACGCCCAGGAGGAGTTTCAGTGCTGCATCAAGGTCTGCCAGCCTGCCTGCCTGTGCCCCACACCGACCAGGGTGTCCCTTTGCCCCCACCGCCGCAGACGGTGAGGGCGGTTGCCCTGGAACCACAGGGTCAGGCTCCCGATTTCAACGCCGTTGTGTCTGTACGGCTGAGAGGGTGATGTCTGCCTCTGGCCGTGACAGCCTTGGTGAGAGCTGGTGGCTGCTCGCTGCCTGCCCGGCCTGACACACGGTCCCCAGGGCTGTCATCACATGGAGACGAGCTTCTCCAACCCGTGGGCTTGCACCCAGCTCTGCTGAACACTGGGGAGCCAGAGCCAGTCCTTCTTGCCCTGGGTGTCCGTGCCTGGTGCGGAAACAGACCTTGAATGTGTGGTGGGACAGGGCTGCAATGGGGAGGAGCCTGAGGGGTATCCCTTTCCTCCCTGAGGGGGCGATGGCTCAAGCAGCTTGAAGGACGTGCTGTGGAAGAGGGAGGGAAAGAAGCTTCTAGGTGAAGGAAGCGGTGTGGGCATGGAGCGTCATGACTGCGGGAACTGCCCATGGCTGGGGCAGCCGGAGTGTGGGGGGCGGGGTGGGGAGGGGGCTCGTGTAGGAGGGGAGGCTAGGGAGGCAGGCAGGAGCTGGTTCAGGAACAAGCTTTTGTGTCCACCGCGGAGTCTGGACCTGATCCCAGGGGCTGAGAGGCCTGTGACGTGTTGGGAGCTGGGGGTGGCAGTCAATTTGTGCTTTGGAACGCTGGCAGGGTGTGGGGGGGCAGGTTGGAGGGGACAGTGAAGCCAGCGGGAGCCTTGCTTGAGTGCGAGTGCCCTGGAGCCTCTGGGCCGGAGCGCGTGGCGGTGGCCTGCCGAGCGGGGTGGGGTAGGGGGGGGCTGGCCCCTGGTGCTCCCGGTCTCTCAGCCGCCAGGCCTCTCCCTGTTTCTCAGCAGCGCCGTCTCCCGCTAGGTGCCGCTGGTTTTGGCAGGCCACCCTGGGGAGTGCCCGTGTCTTGTGGTGGTGTCTGACCACAAGCTGTACGTGCTAAGAGTGACAGGGGAGATCCGGTGAGTTGAGGGGGCCCTGGCCAGGGGCCAGGCAGGGCCCCTCTGTGGGCCTCACGCCGCTCATTTCCCCGCCATTCTGCCTTCGCTCTCCACAGCGGGCCCCCGGCGAGCTGGCTGCAGCCTTCCCTGGCCGTTCCCCTGCAGGACCTGAGTGGCATCGAGCTAGGCCTGGCGGGGCAGAGCCTACGGCTGGAGTGGGTCGCCGGGGCGGGCGGCTGCGTGCTGCTGCCCCGAGATGCCAGGCGCTGCCAGGCCTTCCTCAAGGAGCTCACTGGTGAGCAAGGGGAGGAGCGAGGCAGCGACGGGCAGGGAGAGGACCTAGAGGAGGCCCTCCTCGAGGAAGTGTGTGGAACCTGGGTCCGTGGAGAACGGCAAGGTTTGGGTGGAAGAGATGGGTCTCTGAGGGCTCCTTGTCCTGGCTCTGCCCAGAGGTTTTGCAGTCTGTGCCCCCGACCCGGAGGAGCAGCGTCCGTGCCACGGAGGAGGCGGTGACCCCGGAGCACCGGCTGTGGTGAGCTGGCAGGAGGCCGGGGCAGGCAGGTGCCTGCGGCCGCTCCGGAGACACAGTTCCCTCTCCGCATGACCCTGCACCGTCGGTCCGTGCACCTGGCTGCCGCCTGTTCTCGTGCCCACGCCTCCCGACGCAGGCCCGTCCTCCCCCTCCCCTCCCCGGGGGGGGCTTCCCACCGCAGCTGACCTCCCTCCCTTCCGCCGCTGCCTTCCCTGCAGGCCCTTGCTGCAGAGAGACTCCTGCTCCGAGCCGCTCCGGTTCTTCTACCTTCGGGTGTTCCTGGTTGAAGGTGAGGCCCCTGAGGAGTGACCGCACCCCACAGCTACAGGTCCAGGGATGCCGTGTTGTTCTCCTTGGCTCCGGCACGCTGGAGATGGTCCCCAGCAGGTCCCTCATCGGTGCCCCTACCCCACACCCCGTCCTGTCCCAGCCACTGGCTCAGCCCTTCTCGCTGCACCTCTTAGGTCCTGGGATCAGTGACTTCCTGTCACTCTCCTGACACACTCAGGTGTGTCATCGGCTCACACCTGAATGTCTGGCCCACCTGCTTCCCGGGTGGGACCAGGAGGTGCCCCAGGCCTTGTTATCCGGACGCCTTTGCCTTTCGTGCCCAGCTCTCTGTGAAGTGGCAGGCTGGCTGTGTCTGCTCCTCATTCTGCAGGAGAAGGCGAGGACTGGAGCCTTCGGTGGGGGGGGGGCGGGGCGCAGGGGGACAGGTTACCTTTGTGAGTGGTTCCGGGCATAGGGATGCCTGGAGTTTGGAAAGGGGGCTTTGCCCCCCAGACTTCCCCACCCCCCACCAGGTCCCAGGCTGTGTTGTGGCCACCTCATATGGGGGGGGGTCAGTCCTTCTCTGGGGGTGCTGGGAGCTGGGTTCCTCCATGGCCTTCCACTCTTCCCCCAGGCCCTGCTCCCTGCCCCGTGTCCCTGTTCCTGACTCTGTCCACCCTGCACCTGTTGGAGGAGGACCTTGCGGCGCCTGGAGCAGAGCCCTCTCTTCCCTCAGCCTGCGGTGAGGGCCTGGAGGAGGCCTCAGGCCCGGGCCCTTCGGTGCGAGTCCGGGAGCAGCAGCCGCTCAGCAGCCTGAGCTCCGTGCTGCTCTACCGCTCTGCCCCGGAGGACCTGCGGCTCGTCTTCTACGACGAGGTGAGGGTGCACGAGCAGGGCAGGCCTCGGAGTTGGGGCTGGCGGGAACCTGCAGGGGCGGCGGGGGGAGCGGCGGGGGGAGCGGCGCTGGGGCGCTCTGAGCTGCGAGGGTCTCCCGGTTGGCCGAGCGGTGGGCGGAGGGGGGCGGCCCTGGGCAGCGAGACGCCCGGGCCCGGAGCCCAGCCCAGTGTTCGCGGCGAGGCCTGAACGAGGCAGTGGCTGCGTGGGCTGTGTCCGGGACTGGGCCCGTGTGCCCGCCGTCGGCTCTTGACCTCCCGGAGCAGGCGACCCGTTACCGCTCGTACCGAGGAGCGTGCGTGGTCGTTGGTGGTGGTGGTGCCAGGAGCTGAGCCCCGAGACCCCTTGGGGTCCACGCTGGAATGTGTTCCGGGAAGCAGGGGGGGCCAAGGCAGCAGGGTGCTGCGTGTGGAAGCCCGTGGGGACCTTGGGGATTGGCCAGCAGGGTCCGTCTGCACAGCGCCGAGTGGGGTCTTGTCCGGGCAGGGGGAGGGCCCCAGCGGGGGCTGCCCGCCTTCCGAGACCCACCTCCTCGCGCGGGTGGCACTCTGCGAGTCATCGCTCCCCCGGCTGCCAGGTGTCCCGGCTGGAGAGCTTCTGGGCGCTCCGGGTGGCGTGTCCGGAACAGCTGACCGCCCTGCTGGCCTGGATCCGGGAGCCCTGGGAGGAGTTGTTTTCCATCGGCCTCCGGACTGTGACCCACGAGGCTCTAGACCTTGACCGGTGAGGCCTGCCCGCTGGCCCCACCGCCGGCCTCGGTGTCCCTGGCTGCAGACGTTCTCCCTCCTGGCTCCAGCGGGGCTTCTGCAGCCTTGGGACTGGGCCACGAGGCCCCCGGTGACCCGTGGCTCCGGGCAGCCGGAGGAGGTGGTCTGGCCGGGGGCGACCTGGCCCGGGGCCACAGGCTAAGTGGCTGGCAGGAAGGGTCCTCCTGCGCTTCTCTCAGGTGTCAATAAAGCGACTCCGTGCCGGGCGTCGGGGTGTGCTCAGCGGTGTCGCTCTCAAGGCCGACCGTTCCTCCTCCCCTGGGAGCGGAAGCCGCCCTGCCCACAGCTGTTCCTCAAGGGCAGCCCAGGCCGCCTTGCTTGCGAGCGCGACCCCTTCTCCCGCCCTGCTCCGTCCCAGGTGACGGGTCCCGTGGGGCTCCTGACCTCAGTCACAGCCTGCCATGTGGCCTGGCACAGGAATCCCTGCCTGACTAGTCCCGGGCCGGCTGGAGTCCCACCCACTCTCTCCACTTGCCATCGCGAGCTCACGAGGTGCTGCTCTGCCCACGAGGCGTGAGCAGGCGTTCTGGGGGGACGGCCTGTGGAGGGGGGCTGCGGGGGGGCGTCTGGTGGTTTCCACTCCGACCCTCTGTGCCCCGCCTCAGTCCGGGCTGGGCCAGCCCTCCCCTTCACCCTTGACCCCTTCACTGGGTCAGCGGCGGTCAGTTCAAGGGGCTCACCTGGCCTGGTGTGACCCGGGGCCCGGCGCCGGCCCGTTTCTGGCGCACCCTGGGAAGAAGAGGCACAGGTTCTCCACGAGGGTCGCTGAGAGGAAACCCCGGGAGCTGCCGGGCAGGGGAAAGCTCTCCCGAGAGTGCAGCGGGCAGAGACCAGAGACGGCTGAGGCGCGGGCGAGCTTCGCCGGGCCCGGGGGGTCTCGGGGGCCCTGAGCCCGGCTGTGCCGGCAGGCAGGCAGGCAGGCAGCCCTGGAGTTTTACGTGAGCCACGGGCGTGTCCTCCTTTTTGTCCTTCTCTTTTCCACCTGCGCCAGCTGGAACCAGGTCGTGAGTCAGTGAACGGGCCGGCGCTGCAGACTCCCCTGGCCCGAGCCGACCTGGGTGGGGCGCTCTTGTTGCGCCCCGTCCGAACACAGGAGGAGGGGAGTGCTGGCCCCGTGTATTTGTCTGGGGACCCTGGGAAAGGCCCAGTCAGGTTGCCCTGTGCCCCGAAGGTGTGCTAGTCGAGGTGTGTGTGCGTGCGCGTGCGTGCGTGCGCGGTGCTGAACCAAGGGCAGTCTGCTCCCATCGGTCCCGTGAGCTGGGCGGTGTCTTGTCACAGCTGAGGAAACTGAGACTTGGGGCTGCGGTCACCCCTCCAAGGTCACGTCAAATGGAAGAGGCCTGCGGGGCCAGGCACAGTGCAGCCATCCTGGGCCGGCCGCTCTGCCTCCCTCCTGCCTAGAGTGGGCGGGCCTCAGCTGAGCAGAAGCATTGCCCACCCCCACCTGGACGGGGGCCCCGCGGGACCATCCCAGATTGGCCCAGACTCTCGGCCCCGCTGCGCTACATTTAAAGTGTCTCTTCTCCCCAGGGTGTGGTGAGGTGCCAGCTGGAGTCCTAATTCAGGGGTGATTCCACTTTCCCCCGCTCCGCCGGGAGGAAGATGTAGGTCTTTAGATTGTAAGTGAAAGGGTTAAGCTGGAAGAAAGGGCCAGTGCCCTGGAGTTGGGGGCAGGGGAGGCGGTGCAGAGAAGAGCCGTTCCTGGGACCTTGCTCCGTGTTTAGAATTAGGGGGCGCCGTCAGATGCTCCCCGTGCCAGCAGGGCCGATGGTGAAGGCGACTTGAAAGGAGCTGGCAGCTCGGACTGGGCACAGTTGCCCGAGATTTCTCTGGACTGGAGGAGGGAGGTGGCCCGGGAGGTGGCCCTGTGTGCCCCCTGGGAGCACAAAGGTCTCTGATGGCAACTGGCATGTGTGCTACGGTCACTGCAGGAGGAGGGGCCAGGCCTGGCCTGGAGGGGGTATGATCAGCTTAGCCTCCACCGGGCAGCATTTGGGCTGGGTTTACTTGAGTATCACTGGACTAACCTTCCTGGTGGTTAGAAACGGGGATCGTTACAGGGACTGAGTGGCAGAAGATTGCATTTTCATCCTGAACCTGCGGGGCTTCCAAGTGTCTGGAATTCCCGACCATTCCCACTGGAAAGGTCAACATGGGGGGCGGGGGGCTGGAAGGTTTGGACCTGAAGAGCAGCGGGCTCCTGGGTGGAGTTACACCTCCCCCCACACAAGGGTCTTTGATGGCGGCTCCTGGGGAGGGGTGTTCCGGGAAGACCGCAGGCCTCACCGGAAGGCTGTTTCAGGGAAGTCTTGGGTCCAGGGTGTAGGAAGCTGGAGGAGAGCTAAGCGCCCCCAGGACCCAGTTCCACTCCGACCCAGCCAGCCTTTTGCTCACGGGCGCTAGGCAGGGTGGGATCCATGCCGGAGGACCACCTGAGGCCCTGGTGGGTGAGTCGGTCAGGCTCACCGCCTTTTGGCCGCCAGCCTCTGTGCCCAGCACCTGCGGTGTTGCGCCCTCCCCCCGACTGCGCGTGCCTGGCCCCGGAGGTGTGCGTGCGTGTGAGTAGGCGCGCCTGGGCCTGAGCACAGAGGCTGGAAGGGCATCATGTGGACAGAGCACCGAGAGCGCGGAAGACCCCTGAGGCCTGGGGGCTTGCCGGCCTCCCTGTCCTTGCCTGCCGGCCTCC
>PVHY01027994.1:0-15655 GCA_004024945.1 Uropsilus gracilis | reverse complement strand
GATTTTCTAAATCCTGGTCGATGGCAGCCTGAAGCATGGAAAACTGTTGTTGCGAGGTTACTAGAGAGGCAATGCCTGTAGCAGCGCCAGCCGCAGCTAGGCCGAGTATAACAGAGAGTGTAATGGCTGAGAGAGGTTCCCTTTTACGTCGGTGAGGGGAGGTTTGTTCATAAAAATGGAGGAAGTCTTCGGGAGTGTGTATGGTAAGATGGGGGAGGAGGATGACCAGAACGCAATAGTCGTTAATCTGAACAAACTTGTGGTTATTGATGAGGCGGGAAAGTCCGGTGGAGCAGGAAAAGTAGGTATTGTTTGGGGCCAGAGTGCATCCGGTGGAATTGATTTGGAGGGTCTCATTACAAAGGGGTTTGAGGAAGGAAGGAGGGGGAGACGTGGACTTGGTAATACAGGTACCATAGCCCTTGACAGATTGCAAGGTGAGGCCTGTGTTAGGTAGGCGGGGGATGAGAGGCGCATGCTGTCGAAAGAGTAAGGGACCCTTCGTCGCTATACCATCATAATAAGGGGGTGTAGGGGAAAAGCAGATCCAGCAATCTTTACTATCATTAAAACGGGAGAGGGGCGGAGGACGTGGCATTAAGGAGGGATAAAAGGATATTAGTGGTTTTGGGATAAACTTTGGGTGGCGGGAGAGCGGAGGGGGCACTAGCGTTGGCGTGAGGCTGTGGGGGGGGTATAATGCCCGAGAGAACGGGATTTGGGCCGACGCTGACGATGGGACCGGGGATATCTCGGAGTAGCTTGAGAGAAAACAGAAGCCCTGGATCGTGACAGTTGATCGTGATGCCATCGCATTGTCGTAAGCGGAGGCCCCAGGTGTACACTTTATTGGGCTGAATGTTTTGTCGCCCAGAAGAAGTAAAGTTAAGGAGAAGAGGGATGCACCAAGAATTGCTACATGTGGAGGTTTGTGGGGAAGTGGTAGCGAGGCTGAGGTGTCTTTGTAAGGAGGAGGGTAAGTTTTTCCTGCGCAGGGTAATATAATCCCAGGAGGAAGAGGGTTTTCACCAAGCATCCCCTGTGGTTTTACACCCCCAACTGGCACAAAAATACTTGGACTGATATTGGCACTTATAGTCGAGATCACGGTTGCGGTGCGTCGTTCCTGGGCAAACATATATGCCGTTGGTGTGGATAGCTAAGCCTTGCCGGCCGCGATCAGTATTACACAGTGGGTAGGGCTCATAAGCGCCCCTATCCCTATTAATGGGGCGGGGTTGAGGCCAATGGTAGTCTGGGGTGCCCCAAGCATTGGAGGCTCCCAGCGCTAATACGCAGAGATCAACCGTAAGTTCTGGCCAATGGGGAGAAGTGCCCAGTTGGGAATTAAGGACAACCACATCATTAGTGCCAGTAATAATTTGCCATGTGAAATTATAAACGGTGTAGGTGTTGGGGGCGACGAGGGGGCAGAAGCAGAGCCAAAGGCAGGAGGTAAAGGAAACAGTTACCTGAGCAATAGGAGGCATAGTTACCTATCCGGTTCCCTTTTGGTGGCGCAGCACAGGGAACCTGCGGAGAGAAGGTTTCCTCAGGGGGTGGCACCCTGGGAGGATGGTGGATCAGAGAAGGGTTTTAATAAACGGGCAGGTAACCAGCGGACGCCCTTGTCGCGAGTGTTGTAGATGGCGGCCGAACCTTTGCCCCAGATTAGAACTGGATCGGGACCATTCTACAGCCCGGTAATAGGGTCTTTTCAGAGGGCTTTAGCATAATCCATGCGGGTTTGCGGGTGCCAATGCCTATTGGCGGCGGAATGTCCATGATCATTAAGAGTAAGAAAATTGAGAACAAAAAGGGCATGTGCAAGGAGCAATTTGGGGTTTCCTCTGGGGGAAAATAAGGTATCTTGTGCACTTAATTTGGAGATGGTGTTTTTCAGGGTTTGGTAGGCTCTCTCGACTATACCCTGTCCCTGGGGGTTATAAGGGATGCCTGTACTGTGGAAAATACCCAAGGCTGAGAAAAATTGGCGAAAGCGGGAACTCACGTATCCTGGACCATTGTCCGTTTTAATAAGAGCGGGTTGGCCTAGTATGGTAAAGGCGTGGAGCAGGTGAGCTATGACGTCTCGAGTAGCCTCCCCCGCGTGTGCTAAGGCTAAGAGGAAGCCGCTAAAGGTGTCTATAGTGACGTGCACATATTTGAGTTTGCCAAAGGCGGGGATATGAGTAATGTCCATTTGCCATAGCTGGCCAGGTGTTAAACCTTTGGGGTTAACCCCTAGGTGAGGGTCTGGCAGGTAAGGGAGGCAGTGTTGGCATGTTCTCACAATCTCCCTAGCTTGTTCCCGGGTAATATGGAAACGCTGGCGCAAGGTGCGTGCATTGAGATGATGGACATTGTGGGCTTGTTGGGCGGCATCGACACCGTTAAGGTGAGAAAAAAAGATAAGGGGTGATCTTGTTGCGGCATCGGCGAGCCCATTGCCGGAGGCTAAGGGACCGGGAAGATCAGAGTGAGCGCGGATATGTCCGATAAAGAAAGGAAAAGACCGTTGGCGGATAAGTTTTTGAACGGAGCTAAACATCTCTGAGGTGGGCGTATTGGGCTGAATGGTGGGGACGACTTCAAGCTTTTGTAGGGCCTCCACCACGTACCGGGAATCAGAATAAACGTTAAGTGGGGTATGAGCGAAGCGCTGCAGGACGGTTTGCGCTGCAAACAATTCGACCAATTGGGCTGAAGAAAAAGGGGTGGGGAGAGTAGTGGAGCGGTCATTATGGACATAGGCAGCTATACCATTGCTAGAGCCATCAATAAAGACCGTAGGTGCAGCGGGGATGGGAGCCAGTTTAGTTTTATGTAGGAATACAAAGGGGGTACAAGCGAAAAATTGCAACAGCTTATTACTGGGGAGCTGGGTGCTAAATTCTCCCTGATAAGAGCAGAGGATGACAGCCCAGTCTGCCTGGTGAAGGGACAGCCAGGTGAGGTGTTCTTGAGTATAAGGCTGGATGATTTGATCAGGTTCTTTGCCAAAGTATTTGGTGGTGGTTTTAAGAGCTAGAATGATTAATTGGCTAACCAATGTGGGGTAGACTGGAAGGGCTTTACGTTTGGCTACGGGGAGGTGGATCCATAAGAGGGGAGTTGGGTCTTGCCACAGTAGGCCAGTTGGGGAGTAATCTGTACTGAAGATGCAGAGTACTAAGGGTAAGGGCAGGTTGGAAATATCCTATATGTTGGTTCATAATGGCTGTCTCTACCTTTTGGAGGGCTAAAGAAGCTTCGGGGGTGAGGGACCGGGGAGATAAAGGGTCGGTGTCCCCCACGAGAATGTTTTCTAGAGGTCTGAGGTCGCCCTTGGTTAGCTTTAAATAGGGGCGAAGCCACTGTATATCCCCTAGGAGTTTCTGGAAGTCATTGAGTGTTTTTAAGGAGTCTTTTCTGATTTCAAATTTTTGGGTATACAACAAATCAGGATGAAGCTCGAAACCCAGAAACAGGAAGGGAAAGGTTGTTTGCACCTTTTCAGGGGAGATATTGAATCCATGAGTCTGAAGAGCTTGGACCATAAGGAGGGCTAGCTCGTAGGATGTTTGTTGCGAGGGAGTGGTGATAAGAATATCGTCCATATAATGGATGATGTAAGCCTGAGGGTGAGAGAATCTAAAAGGATCAATGGTTTGGGCAACATATTTTTGGCAGAGGGTGGGCGAATTGGCCATTCCTTGAGGCAGGACCTTCCATTGGGAACGGGGATTGGGACCCATCTGGTTGGTAATGGGGATGGAGAAAGCGAACCTGTGGCAGTCATCCTGATGGAGGGGAATGGAGAAAAAGCAATCTTTGATATCAATAACAACTTTAGCAAAGCCTCGTGGGATAGCAACGGGAGTGGGCATACCCGGTTGCAAAGTTCCCATAGTAACCATGGCTTTGTTAACCTCCCAGAGATCCTGAAGGAGTCGCCATTTTCCGGATTTCTTTTTTATAACAAAGATAGGCGTGTTCCAAGGGGAGGTAGATGGTTCGAGATGGCCCTGATCTAACTGTTCCTGCACCAACTGTAGGGCCGCCTGAACCTTTTCTTGGGATAAGGGCCACTGCTCGATCCACATGGGCTGATCACTTTTCCAAGTGATTTTTTCGGCATGGAGTGCAGGAGGGGCAGTGGCCCTCAGGAAAAAGTTTGATTAGGATTAGGGTTGCCCAGACCCAGTTTTGGGGGTCTTTGTTGTGGAATGATAGGCTGTGTCCTCCCTTGCTCGGCTTTCCCCAGTCCCTTCCCAGGCAGAAATCCTGACTTGAGCATTAACTTGGTAACGGTGTCATTGGGGCTTAACATAATGACCCCCATTTGTGTCAAGGTGTCGTGGCCCCACAGATTCACGGGGAGATTGTGTACAACAAAAGGGGCAACACTTCCTGTGTTGCCCTCTGCATCCCTCCATTGTAAAATTTTTGAGCTTTGTTGGGTATTGTGACTTTGGCCTATACCTTGTAGGTGGGTAGCGGTATCGTGTAAGGGCCATTCTGTGGGCCAGTGTCTCTTGGAGAGGACCGTGGCATCAGCTCCAGTATCCACAAGACTTAAAAAGGGTTTTTCATTAAGCCATAAATGTAGGGTGGGCCGTTTTTTTGTGACGGCTTGGACCCAGTAAGCGTCTGAAGAACCTGGGATTGAAGGCCCCGATCTTGGGGCGTCAAGGAAGGAAAGGAACCATACATAGGGAGCGGCAGTGCCTGAGCAATACGCTGCCCTTGGGAAATTAGGACAGGGCCACTAGAGGCGGAGAGAAGAATTTTTATCTCCCCGTTATAGTCATTGTCTACAATGGTGGGCGTGACTAAAAGACCACCCGCAGATGTGGAAGCTCTTCCAATAATTAGAAAAAACATCTTTGGGGGTGGTGGTCCATAAATGCCAGTGTTAATGATAACGGTGCCTTCTTTTGGGGTTATAATTCTGGTGGTGGAGGAACAGAGGTCTAATCTTGCACTACCTTGTGTGGCTTTACAAAGGGTTGCAGGGGGAACGTCCCGGGTGTCGTATTGGGGGGCTAGTGGACTGCTTGTCGGAGGGGCCGTTTGAGGGGGTACTGTGGGTAGGGTGTAGGTTGGGCCCCTGGACGGGGCCCTCTGCCCGTTTCCCTGGACCGCAGCAAGGGGCTGGCCAGTGATGTCTGTGCGAGAGCGGCAGTCTTTGACCCAATGCTGGCTGCGCTTGCAGCGTGGGCAGGGCGGCGGTAGTTTGGCTAGGTTATTTGTGACAGTCTGCCCTGATGGGTACGAGGGGGTGGGGGAGATTTTAGTACAGAATCTAGCGAAGTGTCCTGGTTTGCCGCATTTGAAACAGGCTCTAGGGAGAAACTGTGCAGGGCCTCTAGGCGAGAGCGCTGCACCTATGGCTAAACTGATGGAACGCGAAACCTTGTGCTCAAAGGAATCGACATCATTGCAGCAGCGAATCATACCGTTAAGATCTAGTACTTTTATTTTTTTCCTTAAAGCTGCTTTGCAGGCTGAGTTAGCATTTTTAAAGGCCAGCTGTTTAACCATGACATCATCACAGCTATTACCACCTAAAATCCTTTCTGCTGCCTCGAGAATTCTGGCAATGAATTGGGCATAAGGCTCATCTGTTCCCTGGATGATCTTTGAAAGGGAAGTGCCCACGGAGGTGAGCGGGGGAATGGCGCGCCAAGCAGCGAGGGCAGCCTGAGTGACCTGAGCAAGAAGGCCCGTGGGCAGTGAGGCTTGTTTGTTTTCTGGGGCATATCAGCCTCTTCCTGTTAACTTATCGAGAGTCCAGGTAGCTGTAGGGGGATTTTGGCGATTAACGTCAGCCTGTCTTTCTAGTCTGTCCATTAATTCTGCCTTCCAGAGTTAAGAATTGTGCACGAGGCAGGACGGACTGAGCAACTTTGGTCCATTCAAGGGGAATGAGATTACCGCCTTGGCTGAGGCTCTCTAAAATGGACAAGGTAAAGGGAGCGGCCGGCCCATAGTTTTTGACTGCTGAATGGAGTTCTTTAAGGTGTTTTATTTTAAGGCTTTTGATGATACGGGACACGTTTTGTGGAGTGGATGGTTCAAGACCAGGATCAGGGTCGTCATCCGACTGGGTGTGGGATTCCGGGCTGTTGGGTCTGCTGACACTATCATGGTCGGTTTGACTGTGGGAATCAGGGGGAGGGGGGTTTTGGTTTTGATTGTCTAAGTCAGCGGTTGTTTCAGGCAAAGGGCCGGGATCTTGGGATCGGGTAACAATGGGGAAAGCTAGACGGGGTGGATTAGTGGCCCGAGTTTTTTCGGTGGGCTTAAGAGGTGTCGTTAGATCAATTTGTAGGATGTGCAGCTGAGAGGCTAAATCTTGGAGCTCTTTTTGAAGGGAAATAACGCCCTGCACATGGGAAATTTGATCTTGGAGCAGACGCTTGGTCGCGAGGAGGTCATTAACAGTGGGGGCTGGAACGAGGGGGAAGAACGGGGCCGAGGGGACTGCGGGTTTGACTGGATTTGCAGGGAGGGGGAAGTCGTTAATGGGGACGTGTGATTGACATAAGGCGGAGGCATAAGGAGGGGGTTTTTTGTGCTCGCAAACGACATGAACAGGAGCGGTGAGGCGGGGGCTATATTTATCTGTTTCATAATCTGCCGCCTCATTCTCTAGGTCAGCCCAGTCGCCTGGGTCCAGCTGGTCATCGCCTCTAGATGAGGGAAGCGCGGGACAGAACATGGGGGAGGTCTGTTTATCTGCTTTTGGAGGGCTTTTAATAAGGGGTTGGGGCAGTTGTTTGTCAGGAATATTTTCATCTAAAAGGGACGGAGTAGGGGAGGGTTTAAAGGATTTTTGCCTCTCTTCCTCTAGATGATCCTCTAAGAGGGCAAGGAGATGAGAAACTTGCTTGTCCTGATCAGAATTTTTTAGGATATCCCTAATAATCCCGAAAAAACTGAAAAAGGCATCAGGGATAACCTCACCCTTATGGATGAGTGCATTTAAGTCTTTGCCCACGCCATTCCAAGTGTGGGGGGAAATATCTGATCCGTGTAGGACTAGCCACGGACATTTGTCTTCAATGAAACAGAAAAAACCAAATAACTGTTTTTTCTTAATTCCCCTTTCCCGAAGAGTGCTCTTTATTTCACGAATAAAAAGGGCCTCCTTGGAAGCCGATTTGCCCATTATGAAAATAAGACAGCAGGACTTACCTCAAGACGTGGCACGAGCGATGCAAAACGTCTCTACTGAAATGGAGGGCCCCTCGACTACGGGTGCTGTCTGGCGATGAGTGCCATTCCTCGAGCCCCACGTTTGGGCGCCACCTGTTCCATCCTGCGGAACTGGATATTTTATGGGTACCGACAGAGGAGGCATCACCGAAATAATGGGGAGAGAGGGGAAGGAACCCAAGTGCTAAAGAATGACAGAGTCAGTCTGAGGTGCATCAAGGGTTCGTTTATTATTCACAGAGCAGGGTTTTTGTAGGGGTGTCGCTAAAGGGAGGGGCACAGAGTTGGATGTGGGCATGAGGTCGTTGGGAGGGCACAGAGTTGTACAGAGGCAGGGGAGGATACAGATGTGGGCATGAGGTCGTTGGGCCAAGAGGGAAGTTCCTGCTCCAAGTTCCTGTTATTTTGGCTGTTTGCAGGTGTTTTGCAGTTACCGTGCTCGGAGAAGAGGCACCCTGACCTTTTCTCATTGTTCTGGAAATTGAGGGTGGGGTAGAGCCATCTCGGTCTCCAACACAAGCCCGCCCTAAGAACAAAGCCTCTCTCCTCGTCCCACACCTAAGCGATCAGCGGCGATGTTACCTACTACCTAGACTGTCTTCCTCTGCCCTGATGGGCACGAATCCGCTGCTCTCCACTCAGTGACACCACCTGGTTCACAGGCAGCAGCGGGCCATCGAGTCTGGTTGTCTAGTATTTAGTTCAGAGCATCACTGCATCGCTTCTTCCAAGTCAAGACAGCAGAACCACATGGCACAGAGCTGGCAACATGGGACAGACGCCAGAAAGGATCCTCGAGAAGCCATCACGTAACTCCTGGAGGGTTTGTGTGAGCAGCCTGGCCTCTTCCTGTCCAGGAGGGCAAGTCACAACCTAGGAAAAGGGACGTCATTCCAGAGAAAGGAAAGACCAGCAGGCCAGACATGAACCGGCAGCTTGCACTGTGAGGAGTTGGAGTGATTGGGGCGGGGGAGGGGAAAAGGGGAGCCAGAGTAGGGGACAGGGGGTACAGTCTGGAGGGCCACACCTAAGGGGACGCAACCACATGCGTGGCCCATACTGTATGCAAATTACAAAATAAAAATAAAAAATAATCCCCTTGGTGCTGCTGTCTCAGCAGCAGTGAGAACAGTCACTGCTCGTTGTCCTCTGGGGCGTCTGGGACAGGAAAGCCATTTTCAGGCCACAGGCTCTGCAGGAACACGGCCCTTCACCTCTGCTGGGGAGTAGGGCCGAGACCAGAGCAGGGGGCACGAAGGGGCTGTGTGTCTTCCGAGCATTGAGTTCCAGCAGCAAGATGGCTCCGTGTTGAGAGCCACCGTGCAGCATCTTCCAGAGGGACCCATGTCGGTCAAGAGGGAACCGTCACAGGTACCCACGAGCGCTGAAGGCATCAGCCCCGCTCGGGTGGGAGGAAGAATCCGTCTTTACTTCCTGCCTGCCTGGTTATGGCCGAGGGGCCCACAGCGCTCAGGGAGTCCGCTGACTCCCCTGAAGCAGCCGGGCCATGCAGGACTCTGGGGGGATATGGTGACATTTTCTTTTATTAATTTGACTTAATTAATTTGTTTGTTTTAGATGTCATGCACCGTTCATGGTTGTATGGTTGTTGATCCCCTTGGGCATGCCTTTCCTTCCCCCTTCCCCCCACCCCTTCCAGTCACCCTGACTCTTTTGTTGCTGTCTGTTGGTTCATGTTCAGTCCTTGGCTGCTTCTTTTTCTGGGTCTGTGCCCTTTTCCTGGGGACTGGAGTTGCTGGGACACAGTGGCCCACGCTGCTTGGATTCCCAGTCTCAGCTTTGCCTTGGGTGGCCGGTCCACCCTCGCTTACGGTGACATCATGTTAAAGTGGGCTGGTTAAGCTGCTCAGGCACAGATCAGCGCTCACAGCAAGGAACAGCCCACAGACTCGCCACCTTTGCTTTTTTGACCCTCTGCTCTTTTCTCTGCTGTATTTAAAGCAGGTACAGATGGTGCATCCTCCCCCTGGTGTAGACGTCAGGATAAATTTCCTGATAGTGTGGCTATTCCTTCATCATCACAACGCCTCTTTGCTTTGAAGAAGGTTCTTGTCAGATTCAGATCATTTGTTTGGGCCTTGGCCTGGCCCGTGGCTGTCACGAGGGCCCCTCTTGCATGGAGGAGACTAATCTAGGAGCTTTTCTGGGTCTGGCCTTCTAGGCCAGGGCGTGATTTACCAAAGAGGCTTCGGAAACGGTGCTCTAACTCTCTGCTCTGTCAGCTGAAAGCACAATGCTGTCACCACGGTCTGTTCAGCCAAAGCAATGTGCTGCTGTTTGAACAGACAGGTCATGACAACAACCTGAATCAGGCTGCTCCTTGGTGGAAACCTCAAGCGTTGCACAACCAAAACAGAAAGAATCATGGTCTTTGATTTGCAAGAAATTTTTCCTCACCCTGAGGAGGCGTCTCCTGTCACCGGGCCCTGAGGAGCGGGCGCTGGGCGTAGCTCAGCTGAAGGCCCGCAGCGCCACGCTCCCGTCCAACTGGACTCTCTCTGTCCCCGGGGTGGCTGTCGGGTTCCTGCACAGGTCCTGGCTTCTCTGACAGGACCTGACGGCCGGTGTGCTCGGCCCAGAGGGAGGTGCCTGGGACCCGCGCGCACACTCCCTCCTCCTCAGATAATTTATCGTTGCGATTCCCAACTCCCACCACCTCACCAGAGCCGGACTCCCTCGGTCCACTGTGAAGCCGAAGACGCTGAGGTGTGAGGAAACTAGAATTCACTTGTGGAGTGGAGTCTCTGCCTGGTGGCTTGTAAGGGCACAGCTGTGAGAGCAGATTCGCTTACACCCGTGGCGGGAAGTCTTCTTGTCCCTCCTCAGGTTTTCCCATGACGTCTCGTCTTGGTAGCTTGTGCACTGCCACAGGTGGCCAGTTTATTTGAAACCTGGATGAAACATAGTTTCAGTGCCTGCAGTGGGACGCCTACCTCTTGGGGTTCTCAGAGCCTCCTCCTGAGGGGGAACACCTGCGTCTTGGGGTTCTCAGAACCTCCTCCTGAGGTAGGACGCTTGCATCTCGGGGTTCTCAGAGCTTCCTCCTGTAGTGGGATGCCTGTGTCTCGGGGTTCTCCATGGAGCCTCCTCCTGAAGTGGGACACTTGCATCTTGGGGTTCTTGGAGCCTCCTCCTGAGGTGGAATGCCTGTGTGTCGGGGTTCTCCTTGGTACCTCCTCCTGAGGTGGTACACCTGTGTCTCGGGGTTCTCCTTGGTTCCTCCTCCTGAGGTACCAAGACCTCAGGACGAGAGAGCTGGACCTGCCATGCCCGCAGGAGATGAAGCTCTGGCGTGAGGAGCCACGGCAGGCGCGGCCCCCTGCACACCTGCGCCCGTGTCCTTGGCAAAGGCAAAACTGTTTCTGAAGCAAGACTCTGCCTGCACCCGGGAGACCCGCCGCACACGTGTTTACCCCCATGGGAGCCTGTGTTCACCCCAGAGGGCTGAGCTTTTCCCAGGGTTTTCTCTCTGCACCAGAGACTGTAGGATGATGTTCCCGAAACATTTCTGCTTCATTCAAATCACACATGAGTGTGTTTCTTACACTTGCCTGGTGTTGAGAGTCTGAACACTCAGAAGGCCGTGAGATGATAAGGCCCCTTACTCCACCCTCCTCCCTCCCCAGCCAGCTCAGCTGCCAGAGGTCACTGGTGTTTCCAGTCACCTTTGTTCTCCCCTAGACGTACCCGTAAATGTCCTTTTTAATTACCTCTGGCGACAGACCATCCCCCTCCCCTGGACAGCCCTGCGTAGGCGTCTTAGAAGGGTAAATGCACTTCAAAATGGGAAAGAATGTCCTAGCAGTGAGAATTAATATTAAATGGGATGCCTGGGGCAGAGAGAACTCCTCAGAAAAATTTTAGGAGTAGGATGCTCTCATCTCTGTGGGTTAGTTTATAAGTCGGTCTTTGCTGCCCTGGAGAGATGGAGCGACTTTAGAATTACATTTGTAGCCCAGGGGTACACATTTTTTATGGTAGAGGTTCTGGGGGAGA
Source organism: Uropsilus gracilis (assembly GCA_004024945.1). Classification (NCBI taxonomy): domain Eukaryota; kingdom Metazoa; phylum Chordata; class Mammalia; order Eulipotyphla; family Talpidae; genus Uropsilus; species Uropsilus gracilis. The sequence continues at coordinate 4,435 of PVHY01027994.1, read as the reverse complement.
TTTCCTCCCCATACTTACCAGAATAAGCCTTAAAATAGCTGTTTTAGAAATGCTTGTTGGCATCAACTGTGAAATCACATTTCACTTTTTTGACCCAGGATATGTTCTGTTAATCGAGCAGCTCTGTCCAGTTTCAGGAACGGCTCCTTCACACAGGGCGTTTGGATCTGCCCAGAGCATCACGGGAGACTGATGTCTTGAGACACAGCCCGGGGGGCCTTTGGAAAGAAAGTCCGCACCTAAGTGGCTGCCCAGAACTGGCAGACAGGGCGCGTGCCCCCACCTCCCCCTGGTGGGGATCTGTGTTCACTTTTCTGTTGCCCCCCCCCCCAGCTTTGAATCGCAGAACCAAGTACAGGAATGGGGGTGGGGCCAGGGGATCTCAGCTCCTTTAGGACTAGTTCTGGTGCGTCTCACACAGCTGCCACGAAGAGGCAACTAGTTGAGGCAGCACAGATTTCTCCTGGTTGGAGTCTCCGGTTCTGGCCTTCAGCCCGCACCTGAGCGCCTGGGGCCGAGGAGGACGCACTGGCAAAGCTCAGAGGTCACGTTGCTGCGTCCAGGTCTTCTGCACGGTTGTGTGTCCTCTTCTGCCCCTTTGGGTTTGTGCTTCGCTCATTTTCGATGGCTGTTGACAGTTGCTGCATTTTAAGATAGGAAGATACATCTAAAGAGCGAGCACGGCGGAGGACACCAGAACCAAGAGCTGGGTGAGGTGGTGTCAGAAGCTACCCTGAAACGTAGGCCATTCTCAGCAGCGTGGATGGAGCTAGAAGGACTCATGTGAGCGGAAATACGTCAGAAAGAAAGCGAGAAATACGGGAGGGTCTCGCTTACAGGAGGGAGCGGGAAAACAAACACCCAGACAAGAAAAATGTAAAACTAACTGCCAGCAGGACCGAAGCACAGAGCAAGAGAGGTGGAGGGGTTGTAACGCGGAGGGGTGGGCACAGGAAATCAGGATGATGGTTCGTGGGTGATGGGGAGGTGGGAGAACCTCAAGATGATGATGTAAACAGAAGCAATCATACACACATTAGAAAAATATAAAAGCACTCAGGAAAAAGCTACCCTGCAGGGACTGCCGCAGAGACAGACAGCTCGAGGGCCCCGGCTTCTGCCACCCCACCACCCCACCCCACCCTCACCCCCACCCCACAGCCACCCCTGTCTGCAGCCCTGCGGAGGAATCAGTGGGGGAGGATGGTGGGAGTCTGCATCATCCAGACTGGTCCTTAGCCCAAGCAGGAAGGAGAGACCTGCTCTGTTTGGGGGGGGAAGGGCCCTGACTGCCCCATGGCATACAGGTGACTTGCCCCCAGGAGCTCGAGGCTGTGTGGGAGGAGGGAGGTAGAGCTGAGCTCAGGTAGAGGCGTGTGGAGCGAGCTGGTTCTGTGGCAGGTGTCACACGTGACACCTGGACGTCTGCCCGGAGCCTCGGGGACAAAACACCAGCCCGGAGGAGGTGCTGGAGGAGCCTTGGAGGAGAACCGGCTGCGTGTGTGGGAAGGCTGCGCTTCCTGGGGCCGGTGGACCCTGCAGGGATGCATCAGGAACGGGCGGCGGTGGGCATCGGTGTATGCATGGGCCTGGCTCCGACTGAGGCCTGGGGGGAGCTTGCGGGCTGCGGGCAGAGGAGCCGGCCTGGCCCAACCAGAGTGCGTCCCGGTGACCAGCGCCAGCCGAGAGGCCGAGAGTCTTTGGCTCCCGTGAGTCTCGTCTCCTAGGTGTGCTCGGGCGCGAGGAACGCGTGTAGCAAGGGAGACGGTAAAGTCTCATGGCGTGTTCCACCATGTTCCGCCGTCGTCCTTCCGGAGCGGAGTGACCGGCCCCGTCTCTCCTTGGGGCCACGGACTCCTGCAGGGGGCTGGGCGACCAATGTTCTGTCCTGTCCCTCCTGGGTGGGATGGCAAACGCTACCAGGCATCTGCTGAGCACCCAGCGCACTGCCGGAGCAGGGCGCCAGTGGTGGGCAGCCCAATGTCAGTTCTTCCAGCGAACAGGTGAGACCTGACCCTGGCCTGGCCTGATCCTGCTGGTGGCTTTGCCCACCCCCGGCCTTCCGCTCCTTTCTGCGCCTGCGAGATGGAGATCATCTCCGCGGTTGCCTCGGGGAGCTGCTGAACAAGCACTGTCCAAACAGGCCGCTGCACCCTGACCACAGCCTGGCACGCGCAGCAGGAGAGCCCGTGCTCCTGGCAGGGCGGGGCGACTGGCCCTGGACACCCAGGGTCGGGTCAGGAACCCCCGTGCTGACTTCCTGACTTCAGGGAGACTCCCAGCGGCTGCCATCCTTCTTCTGGTACAGCTGCTGGGGCTCAAGGGGCAGAGTTGGGGCGCGGGATGGCCAGGGCCGCTCGGCCCACCTGGAGGAGCCGCGAGAAACCCGGAGGGGCTGTGCCCAGACGGCTGGGGGTGGGTCAGGGTGCCGCAGGGCCATGGGTGTTTATTTAGGATCAGGACGAGGCTCAGCGAGGGCCGGCAGGGAAGGCGCACATGTGGGGGCGCCATGGGGGTGCGAGACAGTCTGGCGCGAGCTGGGGTCCAGTGTCCATGGCCATCGTGGGGGCCCCCGGTGCCCGCTCACCAAGGCCTGCCCTCGCCAGCCTCCACTCTCGCTGCACTCGCTGCTCATCTTCACAATTGGGGGTCGCGGCAGCTCTTGCAGATCTGGTCACGGGCCCCTGGTCTCCAAGGGGTGCCGGCTCCCCAGCGGTGTGAGGCCGCCAGGTTCCTGTGCCCCTCCCCACTCTGACAGTTACGGGAACTCCAGGCACTGAGACTGTAGCCCCGAGAACGCGGGGGGACCCCACACCCCACCCTCTCCCTCTCTGATGGAGGGGGTTCCCTCCACCCCACGCCTCCGCAGGGGCCTTCTTCTGTACATCCTCGGCGAGGCTTCTGCCCGCCACCCTCCCGCCTGCGGCACAGGTGTTCGACGGTTGATGTGCTCAAGCTTGGGGTGCAACGCCCCACACAGTGACCCTTGCCGACGGTGTGGCCGGCTCCCAGGCCACCTGACATGCGTCGGCAGTGACCACCCGGCTGAGTCTCTGCGAAAGAAAACACCGGCCAAACCGTTTCCAGGCTGCTTTTCTGCACGCGGCTGGATAACGCGCTGGCCTAGTGGGCGCGCTTCCCGCTGGCCGGATGGACACCTGCACGTCTCCTCAGCGTGAGGAACTCGCAGTCACAAGCCTGTGTTGTTGCTGCTGCGTAACTTCCCAAGGAGATCAGTGCACACATGCCCCGCCTGTCCCCTCCCCCCGCAAAGCCCAGAACCCGCAGACAGACACGGCCCAGGCGACCAGTCGGTGGCGTGGGCGGGGCTGGCTGTGTCAGCCCCCACACTGCATCGTGGGGCACCACAGTGTCGAGGGCCGAGCACAGGGCACAAGAGAGGATGACGAGAGAGATGTCTCGGCTACGGCAGCTAAGGATCTGCCGGAAGTGATGGACCAGGCGACGATTTATTAAACAAAGAAAGGGGTCTTTATAAAGAACGAAGCGCAACTTTGGATGAGTTTTAAAGGAAGGCAAATGGTGAGGATGTAAGGAAATTGGTGAACATATCGGCTCCTGTGAGGTGACTGGGGGCAGGGGAGTCACTCACGAGGTGGTCGCTGTCTCTTCAAGGACTGTTCCCTTAGGTAAGCATTGGAGGATGGCGACGCTGTCACCATCCAGAGGTTTGCATGCCCGTCCTGTCTCCAGTTTTCTGGGGACAGATAAGGTAGAGCAAGGAGGGGTTCCTCATCACACCCGCCGTGTCTCCGCGCCTTTGCGCTGCAGCCCTGTCTGCGCCATTCTCACGCGGCCCTGCTGGTCCTGTTGCAGGTGCTGTTCGGCACAGCCGACGGCCAGGTGATCGTCATGGACTGCCACGGCCGCATGCTGGCGCACGTGCTGCTGCACGAGGCCGCGGGCATCCTCAGCATGGCCTGGAACTGCCCGGCCTTCCTGGTGGAGGACAGCAGCGAGAGCGACACCGACTCCGACGACTACTCACCCCCGCAAGGTAGCGCTGGGCAGGGTGGGCGGCCATGCCAGGCTGGGGCAGAGGCCGGCCTGGGGTCCACGGCTCCCTCCCCAGGGCGTGCTGTTGGGAGGCTGGGCAGCCCGGCCTCGGCTGTTCTGCTCTGCCTGTCGCCTGCTGGCCCCGCTGCTGCATCCAGCCAGGGGTGGGAGGCCGTGCTGGGTGCGGTGCCCCTGACAGCACTGAGACAGTCCCCTGCCGGTGGCCCTGAGGCCTTGTGGGGCTCCACTGCAGCTTCCTGAGAGCAGAGAGGGGGGAGGGTGGAAAATGCCGCGCTCTTAAGGTGGCTTATTCCGCGTGTCCAAGGCCCTGACTTCCTTCAAGCCTGCAGCCTCCGGTACGCGGGGTGGGCCTGGGCCTGCCTGCCGCACAGCCCGGGTGCCAGCCAGGCTGGGGCCA
>PVHY01027993.1:0-15664 GCA_004024945.1 Uropsilus gracilis | reverse complement strand
TTTTTTTTTTTGAGACTAGGTCTCGCTATTTTTGCCCATGGAACCGCAGGCTCATGTTGACCAGGGTACCACAGACTCAAGAAATCCCCCAGCCTCAGCTTCCCAGGTAGCTGGGATTACAGGTGCATGCCATCACGCCCAGCTATTTTTTGGGACTAGGTCTCACTGTGTTGCCCCGAGTGGGACTCGGACTGCGATCCCTAGCCCCAGCCGCTTCATAGGCAGAAGCTTACAGGCACGAGCCACTGTGCCCGGTTTAAATGAATGCATTCTAATTCAGAAATATGTCAAATCATCCTTCCATCTCCATTCTGATGGCCCTTGTCTCAGTCTAAGCCTTATCACTCTCCAAGATCACTTATTGTCCTTCTAGCCCCCCATTTCTTTCAAATCACCTGTCCATATTGCAACTGGATAAATCTAGAATACCAATTTGATTACCTTAATCTTCACATTCTTCATGAGAAGGGGACAAAACCTTTTGTATTCCCCCTCCATTTCCTCAAACACTGAGGATAAAGTCCAAACTCTTCCAGACTCTATCTGTGCTGTTCCGTTGTCATATACTGCATTCCCAACACCCCACACTTGAGCCACAACACAATTCCTTGAATATTCCTTTCTTTCTGCAATTAAGGACCTTCCTTTGCATAGTATAGTTTCAAATCCTCTCCTGGTGAATATATCAATTCCTCTAGCTTGAGCTAGTGGCAAAGTTGGCAGCCCTCACAAGTTGACATGTTCCTCCCTCCATTCAGAACAATTCTTTGTCATAGGACTTAGCACTTTCTCTTTGTATGTCTCCCCTTCGGACTTCGCATTCTGTGAAAGCAGGGACTTTGGGTCTGTAGCTCTATGCCTGAGTTTGGTAGACAGCAGATATTCTAAAATGGTTGTGAATGAATGAGTAGTCTCAGTCCCTGCAGAAACACTGTATTATCATGCCAGGGCAGTTCTTTCCCATGAAACATTACCCCAAACACCTACCTCAAATTCAGTCCCATTTAAAAGAAGGGCACACTGTCCAGTTGGTAGGTCAGTAGACACCCTATCCCAGTTTCTCAGAAAGGATGATTTCGCTGTACATGAGGTTCCTTCTTGCTCACTGAAGAACCAGCTTCCATGACCTAACAACAGGTCTGGAGAGTTTAAGTGGACATCCAAGGTAGCTTTCCCAACTTGATTCCCCAATCAAAGAGGACAGTCTGGGTTTGCCACTGATGAGTTTATTACATGATTAATGTTCAAATAAAAAAATAATAACCAAAATCTTGGTAGGGATGTTAGAGGCAGAGTCTGGGAGTGCTGCTTTCCTGTCCCCAGCCTCCATGGCCAAACCCAGCTCCACTAACTCAGCTTGATTCGATCAAGCTCTTCATCAAGACTTGCATCAGTGCCCCGGACATTTTTGCTGCTTCCACTGGAGATCGAGTCTTGGGCTCCTGGCACTGGGGTTTTGGTAAGGGCTCCATACACACCCATGGCCTGAGGAGGACAAGAGGAAGATCTGTGAGGACACATGGCAAAAGGTGTAGCCCAACCCACCAAGAGCTAAAAGGAAAATGAAGCTGAGCCAGTGAGCTTGCTTTTTCTTTCTCCCTAGGTCCCACTCATACAAACTTTGTAGTCAGTTCTAGGACTCTTACAAACTACCAGGGCAGTGTTACCCTCAGAATACTGGTATTCTGAAATTAATATCTGAAATTAATTGTAAAACAAAGGAGTCTCAAGGAATTCCTTTATCTGTGAATGAGGACCTGTCTTTCCTAGGGGATTGTTCTCTATAGGCAATGAAGAGAGATCTAGGTCTCAGGGCACTCTGTAGGTCTTTATGGTACATAAGTGGTAATTGTGGTCACATGGTCTCAGTCTCTGTATTGGTACACTGTGCTGAGTTCTCAGGGCACTCTAACCTGAGCCACCATACTGGTGACATCGCTGGGGTTGGAAGGCAGCAAGATAGTGTTGGAGTCCTTGGCCAGTTTGGAGAATGCGCTGACATACTGCTCAGCCACAGTCAGTGAGGCTGCTGCATCTCCATTCTGCGTTCAGAGGAAGGATAAAATCAAACATCAGACATGGAGAAGAGGTGTGAGGTATTGAGGGAGAGGAATAATCAGGCTCCTGGGAAGAGGATATGCAGATCACAATACAAGAGATCATATCATCTGGCTAAATGGAACACATAAAGGCAGGAACTTTTCCCAAGGGGAGATGACAGAACCTCTTCCACTGTCGATTCCCATAGCCCACTCTCACTCAGGGGACTCTCACATGTTGTGTCAAAGCTGCAGCCAGGATGCGAATAGCTTCAGCTTTAGCCTTGGCCTTAGCCAGAACTGCACTGGCCTCACCTGAAATAAAAGAGATAGAGCCTGAATCATAAGAGAAGCCCAAAGTTCCTGTGTCAGCACCAATCCTCAAAGTACCATGCCCTGCTTCCTCCCCCAGGCTTCACCCTCTGCTGACCTGCCGCTTGATTTATTTGTTCAGCCTTTTCTGCTTCAGAGGCGAGGATCTGTGCCTGCTTCTTTCCCTCTGCCACATTGATGGCTGACTCTCGGGTCCCCTCAGACTCTAGAACTGTGGCTCGTTTCCGACGTTCTGCCTCCACCTGGAAGCCCCCAGCAACCCTCATCAACAAGAACTCAATGCAAACCCTTATACATATCTGCAATTGAACCCATCACAAGAGGAAAGGAAGTCCAGGTTTCTATTTGCCTAGAACAGCCTGAAGTCCTCTTCCCCACCCCTCCCTAGCTCCCACCTGCATCTGCATGGACTCTTTCACGCGGGGTGGCACATGGATATCCTTGATCTCATAACGGAGGCAGCGGATACCCCAGCAGTCAGCAGCCTGATTGATGGCATCTACAATGCTGGCATTCAGGGACTCCCGCTCCTGGAAGAAAAGAAATATAAGCTCCATGGTCTCAGTCTCAACCAATCCATCAGGAGCCTAAATTGAGAAGGGCATGGAACTGGCCTTGATCTCCAGAAAGGAGAGAAAGTGCTAGCCCTGTGCCTTTAAACCTGAACTCTGGCTCAGGTTTCCTTACCCGGAAGACCTTGTCCAGAGAGAGTTTGCCAAGCTCTGATCTCATGGTTGTCTGAGCTAGCTGGGTGACAGCATACTCAGGGTCCTCCACACCATAGCTTGCCTGAAAAAAAGACATGTTGATAGTATAAGAAGTTTGGATGTAGAATTTCAGCAGAGCAACTAAGGAGCTGAATAAAACAAGCAGATACCTTGTAAGGGTCCATGATACGCAGATAAAGTACTCCATCTATCTGTAGAGTTACATTGTCTATGGGTAGGAAAGTAAAAGAGAATCAGTTGTTTCTCCTAAGCTCTGGACTTCCAGCAATCACATCTTAAAAGCCTCAGATCACCCGTATCACCCTGCACCTCTCACCTAGAGTCACAGCCGACTGCTCAGGCACGTTGATGACAATTTCCTTGAGACTCTGCACATATCGGATCCGGTCTAATACAGGAATGAGGATGTTCAAGCCCTGGGAAGAGGAGCCTTTCCTCAGAAAGATGGGGGTTGTAGGGTTGGGATCCAAGCTAGGCTTGGGGTAGGTAAGGAATCAACATATGGAACATGGCCAGAAAAGCAGAAGGTTAGGGATATCACCAGTAGGGAAACCCATAATGATAGGAATGTAGGACTGACTCTGAATAGACAGGAGAATCAAGGGAATGGGAGCCAAGAAAGTAGCCTTCCCATGTAGACTGTGGAGTTCAGAGGCTGGGTAGGGAAGATTCTAAAGACTGAGACGGGGTGGGGGGCGGGGGGTGCTAGGAAAACGGTAATGATGATCACCAGCCTGGATCCTATCAGGTTTGGTCTGGGGAATACGAATTAAAAGGGGAAGGCAAGGCCCCACCCACAAACTGTGAGGGAATTGGGTATCAGATTGGCCCAGAGAGGTTCTCACAGGCTCCAGGATTCGGTGGAATCGGCCCATTCGCTCCACCACCCAGGCCTCCTGCTGGGGCACAAACAGTATCACGGTGTTTCGGGGTAATCCAGAAGAGGCGCGGCGCGGAGCAAGGCCAGAAGCCTGCACGGAGCCCTGAAGGAAAGAGGAAGGTTAGCAGAGACCCCCACTGGTGGGTCACCCCACCTCTCTTGGCATTTGTTGGGGAAGCATCTCCCTAAACTGCGACTCTAAAGGGTCCTCAGAGAGGGACACACGTGGGAACCGTGACCTCTGACCCCAAGTTTTCTTCCCAAACTTAGAATCCCGCTCCTTCCCAGCTAAGGACCCAGGGGATCTCTGGCCCGACCCTTGGAGAAGGTCGCCACGCTCTCACCCTCAGCAAAAGGGCTCCAGTGCCCCGCGCCGCGCGCGCCAGCATTCCCACAGCCGCAGCGACCCCCGGAACCAACGAGACGTGGGGCGGAGCGGTCCCTCTAGAAGGCCGGACCTCAGCCACTCCGCTCAAATTGCCACTCCCCCGGATGTGCTTCTGCCTGTCACTTCCCCGTTCCATACTCAGCCAATCAGAGTTAACTAGCTCGTCATGCATTAAGTTGTTCCCTGGGAAACACAGACCTAGAAAAGGCCCAAAGCTAATAATGCACGTTCTGATTCTCCCTGATCAAGCCATGAACCCGATTTGATGAACAAAATGGAATCTATTTTCCATGTACACTTAGCCAAGACACCTCTCACCAAATTTTTTATTCCCACCTGCGACTATAATCGCCCCCATCTGTCACCATAGCAACCAGGGGATTGGAGCTGACTTGTTGCCATGGTTGCCATAGTGACATTCTTTGGTAGTCCTGCTGCGTTGTACCCAGCCCTCCCACTGAGGACTGACCCCATTCCCGTTGCCATGGCAACTAGGAGTAACATTGCCTGGTGATTGGGTTGGTATTTACCCCTTCCCTCTTTTCCCAAGGCACCTTAGTATTATCTGCTTCTTCTCAAACAGAGTCTACCAGGCCTTGTCAACTTGCATACAGAGCTCCAACGTTCAGCCAGTCTGAAAAATCTCACTGTATTCACATCCCTGATGTTCTGGTACACCTTTTTAAGAAATTTCTACAATCTCACTTCTATTTCACCTGTCAGGGCTCTGAAGCTCATAACAGCTAAAATTATTAACCACAGAACCAATATTAGAATCCACATTAACATATATGGGGTTCACCTTTTGACTGAAAATTCCTCAACACCCCACCACATCTGAAAAGAGCAAGACCAGGCCATAAGAATCAGTGGGTCCTCACCTAAAACTTCATATCATGGTCTCAGATGTGCTGCCTCCTTTCTGGGTGAAAAGGCAAAAGTTCTAGCCTTAGTTAAAGCTCCCACCCCCAACCATTCCCATGATTTCCCTGAAAGAAAAAGTAGGATTTAGTTCAAGTTTCCAAACAAGAATTTATTTATTGTTTTTTTCTAAAAAAAAGTACCAGGTACAATTTTTCCTGTTTTTTTTTTTTTTTCAAGTTTCGTCAAATGCTTGTTCCCCTCAGTCCAGCCCCAGGAGTCAGAGCTAAGGCTGGGTCAGAGTCTGGAGTGGGAAATGGGGTAGTTGGGAACCACATGACTCAGTTTGAGGGGTACCCCTCACCCCAGCTGAGGTAGGTGGGTCAGAGTCTGGCCAGATGAGAGGAGGCAACCCAGCCCTAGGCCCTAACTCTGTCTCTGAACACCTTCCTCAGTCAGGACCCCAGAGCAAGGAGACATAGGCAGGAAGAGAAGGACAAATAGAGCCTGGAGCCCTAGATGAAGGGTGTTTAACCTCCAGGTAGGTGTATTTATCTCTTATAAACATGCATGTGTATATATGCTTGTGCGCACACACACACACACAAATTGGCTTTCAGAGAGGAATCAGAGGTGAAGTGAAAAGAACAGAGACAGAGGGGAAGCTAAGTCTGGCTAGTGACTCAGTCCTTCTGGGATAACCTCTGTCCTCAACTGCGGGAGCTCAGTTCTCTTCCAGCTCCTACATCAGTCTCTACATCTCATTTCATCTACATCTCAAGGTTGGAGCAATATCTGAATGTGGGAAAGGAGGAGGGGTAATGTCAATCATCAGGTTTGGGAGGTTACCAAGGCAATCCAATTTGAATAAATTATAAATTAAAAATAAATAAAATAATAAGTGGCCCCTGCCCAGGACAGGGAGGCAATGCTGGCATGACTTGCCTGGGAACATGAGATAACCTCAGAGTAGCTCAGGTTCCTCCCCACTACCTAAGCTGGCTTGGGAAATCCAAGGGAGGTGGCAGGCATGGAGAGTACCCAGAGTCAGGAAGATGTGGTAAGGATCAGAAGCTTTAGACACCCAAATAATCAATTTGGGCTGAACATGGCAAGGGCTTTAATTCACGCCTGATGGGTCTCTCACTGCCTCTCCACATTGTTTGCTCTGTCAAGGATGGAGCAGGATGGACAGGTCCTTGGCCCACATGAGTTCAGGGCACTGGCAATCAGGGCAAAGGTGAATAACGTGGATTATGAGGGGCCTCAGTCACAGCCTTCAGTTCATAGGGGAGCCCTGTGTCCAGTTCCAGGCTCCGGCGGGAAAAAAGCAGGCGGATATCTCCATGCAGGCTTAAGCGGCCTGAGCGGGAGCTCCGGAACCTGGGGGAGGACAGAGTGATCAAAGTCAGAAACCAGACAGTTAAGAAACAAAGAGATCCTATCCAGGAAAGGGATACCTGGGTTAAGGAAAGGATACCTGGAATCCCCAGCTGCCCCTGGATCCTGTCCTCACCTGAGGTGCAACAAGTAGCAGAGGAGGCGGTGGGTGGGGCTAGCATTTCCCTCCTCACCCACAGGCACCAAAAAGAGACGATGGCGCAGGAAGGTCATGTGGGCAGCAGGCATGTCCGAGAAGTCAAAGGTCACAAGGAACATCTTCACCACAGTCTGGTTGGGGTTAAATAAGGTCTGGGGGCAGGAAAAACAAAGTTGGTAGGGTTTAGGGTCTACTTTCTTCTTTCCCCACTCCCACTCCCCCTCAGGCAAAACTCACCACTTGGATGGTGCCCATCTTGGGCACGCCGTAACCCTTCCTCCCCAGGGGGTTCAGGTCCACGACGCCCTGGGAAAGTCATGGGGCTATTAGTCAAGGTGAGTCCTAAATACTTATCCATCTCCATAATCTCTCACCCTAGGACCTGGCCCCTTTCAACGTTAGAGTTCTCCTCACCTGGCCTTGATGCTCTCCTAAGTGAGGAGAGCATCCTGTTCCTACCACCCAACCCTCATCTTCCTGATGAGCTCACTTTAAATTGGGGTTAGGCCGGGCACGGTGGCTCGTGCCTGTAAGCTTCAGCCTATGAAGCGGCCGGGGCTAGGGATCGCAGTTCGAGTCCCGCCTGGGGCCCGTAGGGAGACCTAGTTCCAAAAAAATAGCTGGGCATGGTGGTGCGCGCCTGTAATCCCAGCTACCTGGGAAGCTGAGGCTGAGGATTGCTTGAGTCCGTGTTACCCCGGGCAACGAGAGCCTGCGGTTCCATGGGCAAAATAGCGAGACCTAGTCTCAAAAAAAAAAAATAAATAAATAATAAATAAATTGGGGTTAGGTCATACCAGGAAGGGAGCCGGGGCATTTTGCTCAGAAACATCAAAGAAGGTGACAGTGACAGGCAGCGTGACATGCTGGGGACAGTAGGATCCACTAGCTCCGATCTCTGCTGTGAAGCCCTCAATGTGGCCAGATGGTGCAAAGCGTCCTCGAAGCAATGATTCCTGGGGATGGGGTGGGGAAAACACATTATGAAAGATAAGCCAGCTCTTTTCCTTATCTATACAAGCCACACTCCACCATCCACTTTCCCCAGGACCCACCAAACACATAATCCAAGGGGAACTACCTCAAAGTTGCCCAAAAGGGTACGGCTGACGGCAGGGGTAGGAACAGGGGAGGCACTGGGGGGGCTCAGCAGGCCTGGTCCCTTCCGGAGGCTTCGAAGGGAGCTCCTAGTAGGGGAGGGGATACAGTGGGTTGGCTTGAAGTATTCTGAGATATCTGTTCATGTCCTTGGGTCCCACTCTTTGTCATTATCTAAGGTTCCTACCCTGAGGTCCCCTGGGCTTGGAAAGAGGACTATAGATTTCTGCCTCCATTTTTTAGGGACAGATGCTGGTCACTTACAGTTTCAGGCGACGGGCACCTTTCAGCCTCCGCCCCATGGGACTGCAGTCTGTTGGGTCCTATGGAGATTGGGCAGAGGCTAGGTTTGTTAGGAAACAGGGGTTCATCATAAGCTGTCATAAGCAACTTCCCCCAGGAACTTAATCTTCCCACTTAAGTGCAGATGACTTTCTCTCCTGGCTTACCAGCACAGGCTCCTTGGGGGGTCCAGGCAGCAGGTGGCTCCAGAAGGGTGTGGCTTTGGCATCAGAACTGTTGGCAGCAGGAGAGTGGCCCAGGGTTCCCCGGCGCCTCCGAGGGGCTGGCCCCTCATCCTCAGAGCTGACATCCAGGGCTTCTCCAGCAGGAAGCAGCCTTCGCTTGGTGGGGCAGGGGCCTGGAGGTCCAGGGCCAGGGGGTGTGTGCTCGGGACTGTGCCCATTGGCAGTGCCAGGGGACTCCCTAGGCCAGGGGCTGCCCCCATTGCCCACCCCAGCCGCTGGGCTCTTACCCCCTATTTGTGCAAGACTGTGCAAATCAGTGTCAAGTGTGTGCAGGTGGCCCAGAGGAGCTGGCCCTGGGGACTCCCCCAAAAGCCCCTGGCCCCCTGGATCTGGGGAAGCCCAGTCTCTGGTGTGCAAAGTATTGCAGGAAGCATTTGATGGGCGCCCGGGAGGACTCTGGGTCCCTGAAGTCCAAGGTGAGATGGAACTACCTCCTTGTTCCACCACACAGAGGCCATGATGGCAGAAATGTTGGCTGGCCACACCCAGTCCCAGCCCCAGTCCCTCTGGACCCAATAGCCCCACAGCAGATGGTTCTTCAGAGGGTAGGCCCTCTCTGGTTCCCAGCCCAGGGCCTCTCTTCAGTTCCCGGGGACCCTCAGTAGGTGGGGCCGGACGCTTCAGGGCCCTATGTGGCTCAGAGGCACCAGCTGGAGGGGAAAAGATGGATACCTGGTAGACCCCGGGGGATGTCACCCCCCCTGCTGGGCTGTAGCCCATGAGCAGGCCACCCTGGAGGGCCCCCTGCCTGACTTCAGGCTGCGAAGGGCCAGCCTCTGGCTCTGAGGATGGAGATGGCTCCGCCTGCACGTGGCGCATGAAGCCCCCCCTTGGGTCAGGGGGGCCCCCCCACACAGCCTTTATGCTGGGCCTGGGCTGGGGGGCCTGGGGACATCTGTGCAAGAAAAGAGAGGAAAAGATGATCAGGGGAATCACTGAGCATTCTCCCTCCCAGATGAATTTCAGACCCTCCCTTCACTTGCAGTGGTGATCTTGTGGGATTCACCAGAATGTCAGAAAGGGTGACATGTTTAGCTCAGGCTTCTTACTGGACCTGCATCTACTCCCTTTCCCTGGTACTTACCCCGATGAAGAGGCCTTAAGCCTAGTTGTATGTTCTTTCTTCCTGACTGATGTCTTGCTCTCCTAGCTTGCAGTCTGGTCCATGCCTGCTGCACTGGCAAGGTGACTGCCACCATTCCGTGCAGCTCCTGGGTTCAGCCAGACCCTGAGAAGAAAAGAAGAGATATAAGTTCAGGATCCCTGATGATAGTGACCAGGGTTCTTTCTAACCCTGAGTACTATGCCCCAGGACATCCTCCCATATGGGAAGCTTTTCAGACAGATGGGGCAGTCTCGGGATACAAGACTCAATGTAAAAAGGAGGTGGGAAGTGAGATGAGGCAAGATGACCACACGTCAGGGCCACCACCTGGGGGACTCCTGTACTGAATAGGATGGGGGATAAGATAGTCCAAGATCCAAGAGACCACGTCAGCTGAGAGGTGGCCAGGGTAAGAATTCAGTCATCCTATTTAAAGCTATCAAGCTATACAACTCCTTCTCATATATCTAACTCCAAAAGAATAAGAACAAGCCCAGAACCCTAAGAGTTAAGGTTTGCAGAAACTCATACTTCATCAGTTTGTTCCTCAGAGGAACAAACCTCAGGTTAGTTCAGAGCTAGCCTTTCAAACTGAAACTCCCGGTTGCCCCAGCAGAAGGCAACAAATCTAATCAAAAACAAGTCTGGTGGGGAGGAGTCATGGACAGAAGGCACTGGCAGGGCCTACCCCTCCTCCAGGTCCTGCAAAGTGGAGATAAGACAGTGACAGTCAGAAAGCTGGAATAACTGGGAGTACTTTTTCACTCCTCCCCAAAACATACAGCATACACCCAAAACCCAAAACCCAAACCACTGCTTTTCTAACAAGGTACAAGATGGTCATTACTGATTAGTCCATTCTCAGGAGTCCATTCTGAGCCATCTTCCTTCATGGGAGGAAACACTACCTCCAGAATCAAGCTTCTCCTTGGGACAGTAATCTACGTTACCTGGCATCCACAACGTCTTTTCCCCTTCAAAGAGTACCCCTGTGTGCCTTAATCTCCCCTTCCTCCTTGGCTAGGTCAAATACCATCTTCTCTAGAAAGCCCACTCTGGCTACCCTAGACTATAGCGTTCTCTCTCTCTTTCTCTCTCTCCTCTCTCCTCTCACTTATGGCATCTAGTGACAGTTCTGCTTGATCCTGTGGGTAAGACATCTCTTAGACTTGAGGATAGGCCTGTGCTCCACACCTCTGCTCAACTCCATGCACACAGTAAGGATACAGTAAGGTTGGAAAAGAAAAAAAAAAAAAGTAAAATGCAAGCTCCAGAGAGCTGGGCAGCAATCCAAACAGTGGAACAGTGGCAGAGGCTAACTACCAGAATGAGAGAATCAGAAATATTAATTGCATAGGAAAAAGTAGTAATGACAGAGGTAGGTGCAGGGATAAGGAGGAAGGGGGGATATGAACCCAAGGACTGAAAAGCTCTCCTACACCAAGTTCCCATCACTGTACTATCCTATTTCATCAAATTCTTGTTAGAACTTGGATCTCAAAGAAAATTCTGGTTTCCTGTGATGGGCGGGGTGTCTGAAAAAGGCAGAATGCCAATACAGTGCTGTCAGGGTACAACCTGTACTCCTCTCCTCCTTTCTTCTACCCAAACCATACAGATTCAGGAAGGGCCTGTTCCATGCAGGTCATCCCATTGACCTCTTGAACCCTTGCCCTGGGAAGAAACCAGGTGATGACGCGATGCCCTACTTGACCCTAGCATGCCCGGCATCTGCTCATTATCCCGGAGCCCTCTCAATACCCGCCCTGTCAACGAGAAGCTCTAAGACTCATTCCCTGCCACCCAGCCAGTCTGGCTCTAGACCATGGCTTCAAGCTGACTCATGGGGCAGGACTGTGGGGGGGGGAGGGTGGAGAGAAGAGGCCAAACCCCACACCCCACTCTCTTTAGGGGTGGGCAGCAGCTGGTGTCAAACAGCTGTGCCAGGCTGTAACTGGCAAGGACTACAGTTCCCAACATGCCAAGGGACCAAGGCCAGTAAAAACAACAAGTTCCAGTATACCATGGGGTCTGCACCTCAGACACCTGCTAGGCCTGGGAGGTGGGTGTTGATATAGGTACAAGCTCTCAGGCTCTACTTCACTTCAGTATTAAAGATATCCATTTCTATCCTGATCAAGGGGAGGGGGGAAGGAAGGAGAGTTCCTCTCCATGTGCTTTCCACCCTCATCCTGTTTAGAGAGAACTGCTGCCAGTTGCTCCACATTTTATCTGTACACACATACACACAAGCTAGGGCACTGTTCCCATGGACCACCACAGTGGGTAGAAAGGTCAATCAACCTCTGCTCTTTAGCTAACTCCTTGGCTGGTAGCCTAAATCTTCCACCTTCAATGGAGAGGGAACAGATCGCCATACCTCCTCGAAATGAGCCTGGCAGACTCACCCCAGCTCCCAAACTCGAGTTCTGGTCAATCCCCTCACCCCCGGTTTAACCTCCCAGGTCCTTTCTCATTCCTCTCTTCCCCACAGCCTGGGACAGGCCCCATTCCCTACCGGAGCTTCCTGAGATTTGCTCTTTTCCCCTAGCACACACTCACCCCACTCCCAAATTGGCTCCGCCGTTGGGGCCGCTGCTCCGGGCCCTTCCGTCCTGTCCCCTCCCCTCGAATTACCAGTCGTCACCCCCACACATACGGGCCCCCAACCCAGACAAAGGGTGGCTCAGGCTGAGCCCTGTTCTGCTATGCTCTTCTCTGTTCAGCTTCGTGTGCAATGCTAGGGGGCCCTGGAACCTGCAGTCCCCCAGTCGCTGCCGCGCCCCTCCCTGCGACTGTCCCTCCCTGTGGCCGCCCAGACTCCGCGCTGCCGACTCGGCTGCCCCTCTGACTCACAGGCCATTTCCTACCAGCTGATGGGGCCGCCTGCCCCGCCCAGCACCCCACTACCCCCACCCTCGGCTGCGGCCGCCACGCCCCCCTTAGGCCACGCCCCCAGGGACATAACTGGGCTCATTGGCCCACATGAGGCCAGCCTCCCCAAGACTTCAAGAGTGTGGCACGCCCCCTCCAAGAGACACGCGCCCATTGGTCCAAGGAAGGGCAGGCCTACCCTGGCTCACCCCGCCCAACTCCTTTAACTCCTCATCTGCCTGAGTCCAATGCAGCTCTCTGCCCCACCATTTAACCCTTTCAAAAGAGTAAGCCTCCCACTTCTCACCCCCCTCCTTCCACTTCTGAGGTTGGTTAATAGGACGCCCTAGGGCTTTCATAGACACAGTTTGACAGCGTTCAAAGTCATCCTGCTATTCCCACACCAGACCCCAAATATGCCCACTCCTGTTCACCTGCTTTGCAAATCAGAACTCCTGATACAGGAGGACTTGAAGCTCAGGAAGCTTCCTTCATGCTAAAACAGATGGAAAGTTCTGAAGTGAACTCTTATCTCCTTTGACTGAGAAGTGGTATTCTTTTTCTTATTCTGTATTGATATTCTTAAGGACTCCTGAGATAATGATACAATTTAATTCAGGAAACTAAGCATCATTTGTCTCTGAACTTCCATTCTGAGGTTAGGCTTTTTCATCTCTTCTACCTGTGCTCTTTCTACTCACAGGCTCTTGTTCAAGGATGCAGAGCACTTAGGATAAGTGGGATGGGAAGGCTTCTGCCTAGAGTGGGGGAAATGTGCCCAACTCTTGTGATGGAGCTCACCCCATGACTCACTGCTCCCTCGAAACTCCCCACCCACCCCCTGAGTCACCAGGCCCCAGGCCCAGCCCAGACCCAGTCAAATTAAGTGGCAGCAGAACCAGCATTCCTAATTCTTGTTTACTAGGATGGAAATCTTTGCAAGGATTAGGCATTAAAAGACACTTTTTAGAGGGGCTGCTCTAGGGGCAAAATAAGAAAATAGATAACTCAGGCTACATTTTCCTCTGCACTGATGACATTATCAGACAATTTAGAACTCAGGCGGCTTCTTCCTCCCAGCCTTCCACAGAAGCAAGAAGCAAACACCAGAGCTGAAAAAGGGGACTTAAACTGAGGTCCTGGGTCATCAACAAAGAAAGCCTTTTCTGGCTGTGCCTCCAAAAGAGGAATATGTGTGTTCGTCCATTCTTCCATAGTTCAGAAACCATGAAGGCCCAAGGTCCCTGTTTTCACTTTGACTGTACTGTGGGCCCATGGGTCCTGAGGTTGTCACTGGACTTCCCTCTAGTTCTGTGCCTCAGACTTAAGAAGGACAAGCAAGTGACATTTAATCCCTCTAGGCGCCCTTCTCCTCACCTCAGAACAGGTGGGAAATGCCGAGCTCAGCTTACAGGCTCGTGCCTGTAAGCTTCACCCTATGAAGCGGCTGGGACTAGGGATCGCGGTTCGAGTCCTGTCTGGGTCCCGTAGTGAGACCTAATTCCAAAAAAATAGCTGGGCTTGGTGGCAGCACCTGTAATCCCAGCTACCTGGGAAGCTGAGGCTGGGGATTGCTTGAGTCTTTGGTACCCTGGGCAACAAGAGCCTGCGGTTCCACGGGGGAAAATAGCGAGACCTAGTCTAAAAAAAAAAAACCCACCATGTGGACTGACTTTCTTGCTGCTTTTTTAATACTGAGGTACAAAATTAAGGACATTTTCAATACCCTTAACAAAATCACACAATACCAACATAAAAGCACACTTGCCTTAGTAAACGCCTACTGGAAAGACAAGTAGACACAGAACACCATAGGAAAGGAACAATCCCTTGTTCTATCTTACTGTCTCTACCTAGGCCCAGACCTTAGTTACATGCAAAGGTCAGAGGGCAACAGTTCAAGGGCAAGGATCAAAGATGTTCCTTGATTCAGTGTGCCCTAAGACAGCAGCAGAATATAATCAAAAGACCTTACCTAGTTCTTACTCTGCTTAATTTTTTTCATAGCAGTTATCATGATTTCTCTCTCTCTCCCCTCTTTATCCCAATATTAGAATAGTAGCTCCATGAGAGTCACAACATTTTTTTGTTGATGTTGGTATTCCCAGACTCACCATCAGTGCCTGTCACATAATAGGTGTTCAATAAACACTGACTGAAAGAAACAATGAGCTCTGAACTGAGCAAACAGTTTTTCAGGAGAAAATCAGAGTCTTTCTGATCATGAATTTGGGTTTGCATAAATGACAACCAATGGCCATTCAACTTTGGTCTTATACTGTTGTAATTCTGATGACTGTTGTTCATACATATCCACGTTAGAGGATGAATCCAAGCTAGAGGATGAATCCAAGCGTCTGACAGTCCTGCTGCTAGCACTAACGAAGAAAGGCTATACTCCAGCCAAAGCAAGGCAAACTGATGCCCAGTTCTCTCCAAACCCCACCCACTCACATAAAACGCCTCAGTCTTGAGGAAACTGGAGTGAGTCTGCCCTAGGCCTGCCTCTCAGAGAGACAGTATAGGAAGCTATGTTGCCATAGCAATCAGCTCCTCCTCAAAAGGCTTCAGCCTGCCCTCCTTTACCCCACCCCACCCCATGGCTTTGTCTGGCCTCCCCCCCATCCCCCCGCCAGTCTCAGCTAGAGGAGGCTGGCTTGGGGCCCCTTTCAGCAACACTGTCACACTCTTTCAACCACAGTGTATAAGGCAGACCTTTCCCACCCTTCCCCAGCAGGCCCAGAAGCAAAAGGAACTTTGGCACTACATCAAGTCCCCTCAGGGAACCTGCCCCCCCTAAAGGAACTAGGCTACCTAGCCATAGTTCTGACAATCAGGTTCCAGGACTGGATTGTAGAGTCATTCCCTTTTCCTCTCCTAGCTGGAACTGAAACTCATATGCCTTTTGGAGTTCGGCCCACCTACAATAGTGGCCCACCTCTCAAAACATAGATCAGAGACCCTCAATACTTCTTACCATTTCCCTCCTCTCACAAAGAAATACAAAATTTTTAAGAGCCCTGGGTTTCCCACTCAGTAAAAAGGTGAGGAAAATCAACCTGTGGCAAGAGGAGAAAATGTAGTTATTAGTTATTTGTAAGGCTGTTGGGAGAGCAGGGGTAGCAGGGGTGGGGGGGTTTGGGCTTTGCTATGGGTTACTAGAGTCTCAAGCCATTGAGTGCAAAGTCCCAGGCAGGGCACAACTCCTAGACTGGGCAAGGACCAGGCCAGGCCCCAGGGCGAGGAAGGAAGTGGGAAATGAGCACACCCAGAGCATAAGGGCAGGGCAAA
>PVHY01027992.1:0-15673 GCA_004024945.1 Uropsilus gracilis | reverse complement strand
AAAAAAAAAAAAAAAAAAAAAAAAAAAAAAAAAAAAAGAGGCTTGTCTAATGGCAGTGGCCCTACAGCAAAGCCCCAAGGGAGGAGACCTACCGTCAGCTCATGGATGTCCCTTCGAGGATCTGCTCTTCCAAAATATAAGGCGGAGTCATGCCGCCAAAGCCAAAGACCTGAAGCATGACTAAAGGAGCAACAAAACGTGGCACAAACTGCGGAGATGAGACCCACCAAGACCAAAAGGAGCTCCAAAAGCAGCACAGGAATGATAAACAGCCCATTCTACCAAATCCGGGGAAATTGCACCCTCACCAGGGGAGATGTGGTGTGGGGGGTATTCCCATGGGGATTAGCAGTTATATAATCATATATTGTAAAATATGCAAAAATAAAATTTTTTTTAAAAAAAGAATGAAATGGATGGAATTTGAGAGAAATATGCACAACAAAGTAAGTCAGAACAATAAGAGCAAATACCAGACTCTTAGATAACAGGCATTTAACAATATAAAGCATTTTAAAAACTAGTGGACATTAATAAACATCCTGAGGACTATGAGGTTAAGAGGGAGGGGATACATAAGGAAACAAGGAGAAATAAGGCATAGTGATGGGAAAAAATAAGAACTACAAAAAAAAATCATATTTTGAAGATGCTGAAACTACAATTAAATATTAAGTACTGGTGAGTCTGGCATGAATGATTGCAATTTGGAGTTGCTTTTTAATTATTTTTTTGCTGTGTAGCCAATGACCACAAACTTGGAAGTTTAAAATAATTCATATTTCTTATATCACAGTTTCTATGGTCCAGTGTGCTCACAGTCCCACAAGGCTATAGTCAGGTGATGTTTAGATTACTTTCTCATGAATGGAGAAGGACCTGCTTCCAAGCTCTCAAGCTTTCTCCTTGACAGAGAACTCAAGGTGACTTGTTTCCAGTCCAGCATGGGAGGCTCTCACCTCATGAAGACCACTCATTCTTTTTTAAGAACTTCATCTGATTAAGGAAAACCAACTCCCAATAATCACCTTTTTGAGTAACTCCAATTAAGTTAATTTGAGACATAAATTAAAGTTCCCATTGACATTTAAGGAATATGACTCATGAGCGGTCATTTTAGGGGCCATATTCCACAACAGGAGTTACAATGTTGATTGTTTTGAAAGAATTATTACAAAGTATGTGGGAGTATAGAATACCATTTGAGTGAGGTAGGGAGAGCTACCTGAAAGAAAAAAAAATAACTGAAGTCCACATGGTGCTCAGATTTTGCTGTGGGTGGAATATTTGTGTTATATCCAAATTGATATATGGAAGACTTAACCATGATGCGTTGATGGGAATTCTGCCATGGAAACACCCATGCATAGACAGATGTGATGATGAGACTATTGTCGGTAATAAAGTCATAAGGGTAAAAATTCATAAGTGTGCTTAGTGATCTGAGAAGAAGAGACTCCAGAAAGATGATCTTTCTTTCATTCTGTCATGTCTGCAAACCTGGAAGAGAGATGTTGCCAGGAACCAAATTGGCCAGCACCTTGACTTTAAACTTTTTAACTTCCCAAATTAAGAAATAAATGGCTCTCATTTAAGCCACCTGGTCTTAAACTATTTTTCTTATAGCAGTTCAAGCTTAATGAAACAAATTTCTAAAGAACTATCATCAGAAGTGACTCAGGGATACTCAGTGGAGGTTTGTGTGAGAGTAAGGAAAGGCTTGGAGCAATTACTGGCCTTGTAGCTTCTCTGAGGCTGAAAAAGTCTCCAACTGTTATAGTGAAGTTGTTAATCTGTTCTATTCTTAACTGAAACACTGATGTGAAAGACTTTGTAATCAATATTCAAATAGGAGTAATGAGTTTTGTTTAATGTTAGATCATTTTAAATTTTCACCACAAGGAATGGTATTAAATGAAAAACAATATATCCACTTTCTCTGACAAGGGGAAAGAAGAACAGAAACAAAATAAATGCACATTTTATTGATAGCATTAGGAATCACAATTTCCCCCCACTGTTCCCACTAATCGAATCCTCGGGGTCCTAGTTTTCTTAAAATAAAAACCGAAAATGATTTCTAAAATTCTTGAGATATTAACTGTGAGGAGAGGCGTCTATAAGATTTATGGCTAACTTTAAAAGAAAATTTTTAAATAGAGCTGTTGAAATGTGTTTTTTGAATTTTTTAAATTAATTATGTGTGTATATATATATATTTTTCTTACATTGTTGTCTACTTCAAAGTTCTCCCACAACTATGTGACCCATGAACTGTTATCCGGATCTCTTGTGCTCATCCTTAACCTGATTTCACACTCTTTCCCCCTCCCTTGCTATATGTTTTAGTTCTGTTATCAGTTTATTAGTTTTAATTTTTTTTTGTCCTTTATCTTCCCTATATACCACATATAAGTGAAACCACCTGGTACTTACCTTTTTCTTTCAGGCTTATTTCTGCTAATTTGATTCTTCTAGCTCCACCCATGTTGCTGTGAATGACATGAACTTATCTTTTTTGATTGCTGAATAATATTTCGCTGTGTAAATATATAACGTTTTGATGCACTATCTGTTTTGAGGCATTTGGGTTGTTTCCATATTCTGACTATTGTAATAGTGCTGAAGAGTACATGTTTCCTTTTGAATTAGCATTTTTGTATCCTATGGGTAGATTTCCAGAAGTAGAATTGCTGAACCAAATGGTAGCTCCAGTTTTAGTACTTTGATGGTCCTTTACAAAGCTTTCCATAGTGACTGAATCAGTATGCATTTATACTAGCAGTGTAAAAGAGTTCCTTTTCTCCATCTCCTAGACAGAACTCATTGTTAATCCATTTTTTTTTTTTTTTGATACGGGCGATTCTTACTAGAGTTAGGTGATATTTCATTGTGGTTTTTATTTGCGTTTCTGATTATAAGTGAAGTTGAGCATTTATTCCCCATATGCTTTTTACCATTTGTATTTCCTTTTGGAAAAGTGTCTTTTAATCCCTTCTGTCATCTTCTGACTAGGCTGTTTGCTTTGCTTTTGTTGAATCATGTGAGATCTTTATTCTTCGATATCAGTCCCTTATTAGTTGTATGGAATGCAAAAATTTTCTCCCATTCAGTTGGTTATCTCTCTCTCTCTTTTTTGGTTATTGTCTCTTTTGCTGTACAGAAGTTTTTTAGTTTGATGTAACCCTGGCTATTCATGTTTAGTCTTGGCTATTTCCTTCATTTTCTTTGCTTCTGTAGATGTGTTCTGAAAGATAATTCTGTGATAACAGTCATGAAGTATTTTGTATATGTTTCCTTCTATATATTTTATGGTTTTAGTCTTACATCCAAATCTTTTATCTATTTTCAGTTGTTTTGTGTATGGTGTGAGGGAGTAGTCTAGATTTATTCTTTTGCATGTAGCAATCTAGTTTTCCCAGCACCATTTATTGAAGAGACTATCCTTGTTCCAGAATGTTTTTTAATCCCTTGCAGCCACCATGCAGTATATGGTCCTTATAACCAACTTGATGGGAGCTTTCCAGACTCCTTACCCTGAATGGAACTTTATGGGAAATAAGGGTGGAGATGAGGCCTTTGGTTATTGAATTACTGAGGGTCTTGATGAGTTAAACTGTGGAACTTTTAATAGTTAAAATTACTATATTTGGGGCATTACAACTGCTGGCAATCATGACCAGTGAAACTGCTGGCCTTTAAGTATTTAAACTGCTGATGAGGAGGAGTGTCTATGGGGAACTCCCAGATTGCCAAGTATTGCCTTGATTTAAACTTGGCCTTTGTTCAACTGGCACTATTTTGGGTAGGGCATACAACATCAGACTTCCTGCTAGCTTAGAAAGACCCTGCTACCTCTCCCTCCTTTTATCCTCCACTCCTTCTCATTCCCTTTTTTTTTTTTTTTTTTTCAATTCTGGGGTAAAATAAATCCTGTTATTGACAGATGGCAGCATCTGGCCACATGTT
This sequence comes from Uropsilus gracilis, assembly GCA_004024945.1. Lineage (NCBI taxonomy): Eukaryota > Metazoa > Chordata > Mammalia > Eulipotyphla > Talpidae > Uropsilus > Uropsilus gracilis. The sequence continues at coordinate 11,704 of PVHY01027992.1, read as the reverse complement.
GATCTGTGAATGCTTTCTTCTCTCCCTATAAATAAGTCCTGTTATTGTGTCACATGTGTGTGTTTGATTTTAGGTCTTATCCTGCAGTCATCAGTATATAGGTGAAAACAACACCAACCAAGTCATTTCCCTTGGTTTACTTAGTTTCAGTTCCTTTGAGAATGCCTGTAAAGTAATGTTTATTTAGAACTGGAATTCCATTCAGAGCATGAATCTATCACAATAGGATCTAAGCTTCTTTTTCCTATCACCACCTCAATAATATTTCTCCTGAACAGTAGGCATAAGCTAAGACCTACAGACTATCCAGGTTGTTGAAAAGACTCTATTACCAATTTTGAGCCAGGCTTTTCTGAGTCCTCTTCTCTACCAGGCCTCAATCTTGGCTTATGAAAACTTCAGACTCTCAACACAAATGTTGTCTGCCCCTAAAACCCGAATAAACACCGGTGTGTTATCTAACAACTCAAGGTCATAATCCCCTTAAACTCCTGTCTGAAAAAACTGAAGGTAGCTGAAAGAAATTATATTAATTCCGGTCAACACCAGAAGATAGGCCTCTTTTTCTACCCCTAGAAAGAGGAGAGGAACCTGACTTTGATAAGGATAGGAACAAGTTAGTCAGTTCCTATGGCCCAGAGTATTGACCTCAGTGGTTCCTTCCCACTTTTTGTAATTCTTTTTCACTACCTGTACTCCACTGTGTCCCCTGTTCACCTTTCAATCTGGCACCCCTGCACAAACAGAAATTGAGTTCAGTTCATAGTGGGCGTTTCTGAATGCTGCATTGTTACTACTGATTAAAATCTGCCCTTACTATTATATCTAGTGCATGTTTTGTTTATTTTTTAAAAGTTCCAGAGTGAAATGGAAGCACAGGGGCTCATGTTAGAAAAGCATGAGAATGTTAATAAAGGCACTATATTAAGCTTTCTCCCTCTTTCTTCTACCAACCCTTCCTGGACTCATCAGGATTTTGTGTTTTTATTTGCTACTTAACATTGTTCTAAATGAAGAAAAATTAAAATTTTTAATTATTACCATTAATCTTAACATTCACATAGATAATGTCAGATATATGCACGTAACATACAGAGATTCATTGAAATTGCACAAATTTCATGGCTTGTGCATACACATTCTGTTTTCATGAGAACAGAAACACCACAAAAGGAATTTGCATTTTGCTTTTTGCTATTTGCACATTCTCCTGAGGCCACCTTTGTCTCACTGAGCAAAATGAGGTTAAAAGGAAGAGTGCATATTGATTGTCCATTTTTTCCTTCTTTTCAATGTCATTATCTTCAGCTAAGATGTGGAAAAACTGGAGGAAGGAAGGATATGGTGAATATGGTGAGTTTTCTTGTTGGTTCCTATTTTGGATCACATCTTCTTTCTATGCTGTGAGCAAGTTCCATTTGGAAAATTGTGGCCTCTCTTGGCCATCAGGACCCTTGCTTACTGGGTGGCAGACTTACCATGCATACTTTGCCCTCACCTTAAGTTTCACAAATATGCACATCTCTGATAATAGCAGAAAATTAAATCAAACCAGAGATCCTTTTGAGAGAAGGTCCACTATCTCTCATCACCCTAATTTTTCCTACTTTTTCAAGATTGCATACTTGTTTATAGTTGTAATTTTCTTCTTCCATTTAGATTGCCCTCTGCTTTCTTTGTTAAGTGGTTAACTCTTTCTTTAAGCCTAAATTATAATGGTGAACCACTCATGGGATCCTTCAGGTAGACTTGCTAGTTTTTCTTCCTTTTTCCCAGTGGTATTTGGAATTTTGTTCATTATGACATTCAATGCAAATAATATTTGAAGATTTTTGGATTCATAAATAATAATAAGCAAGAGAAGTGTGATTTATTTATTTTTTTTCAGAGTTTTTCTGCAGCTTCTTTATATATGCATATATGCATGTAGATATACACATATATGTGTATACATGTATAAAGATATATATGTACATATATGTATATACACACATGTATATCTTTATGTATGTATACATATATTCACATCATTGTAATTCCTGGGGGTCCCTACCATCTCCTCCCTGACCACTCCAGCTGATCCCACCCCCAGTTGTGTACTTTCGTTTGGTTGTCCATTTATTATTAAAACATTTGGTTTTTGTTTTTTTTTCACTCTGACTTGTTTCTGCCAATATGATTTCTTCTAGATACATCCATGTTACCATAAAATTGTCAAAATTGTCATTTTTAGTTGATGCATAATATTCTATTGTGTATATATACCATATCTTTTTCATTCAGTCGTGTCTTGGGGCATCTGGGTGGTTTCCATGTCCTTGCAATTATAAATAGTGCTGCAATAAACATCCGAGCACAGGTATCCCTTTGTACCCACACTGAGGTCTCCTTTGGGTAGATTCTCAGAAGAGCTATTGCTGGGTCAAATGGTAGTTCCAATTTCACTAGATTGAGGGTTCTCCACACAGCTTTCCATAGTGGCCAAACCAGTTCACATTCCCCCCAACAGTGTAAAAGTGTATTCCATTTACCATTGCACCAAAAAAAACCTTAAATACCTGGGAATAAACCTAATAAAACATGTGAAAGAACTAACAAAGAAAACTTCAAAATTTTCCTAAAAGAGATATAAGAAAACCTAAGGAAATGGAAAGATATTCCCTGCTCATGGATTAGAAGAATTAATATCATCAAAATGGCCATCTTACCAAAAGCAATCTACAGATTCAATGCAATCCCTACAAAAGTCTCAATGACATTCTTCAAAGAGATAGAACAAAAATTACTGAAATTCATATGGAATAATAAAAGTCCTTGAATATAAAAAAGACTTCTGACCAGAAAAAGAGAGAATGGAAGTATTACTTTTCCAGACTTCAAACTATACTACAAAGCCATAATAATTAAAACATCTTGGTACTGGTACAAAAACATAATCAGACCAATGGAACAGAAATGAATTCCTGGAAATAAAGCCATAGATACACAGTCAGCTAATCTTTGACAAAGGAGTGAAAAACTTACAATGGTAAAAGGACAGCCTCTTCAATAAATGGTATTGGGAAAAGTGTATCAAGACATGCAAAAAAAAAAAAAATGAACCAAGATACCTCCTTCACACCACGAATAAAAATCAACTCAAAATGGATAATAAACTTGGATGTAAGACCTGAAACCATAAAATACATAGAGGAAAACCTGGTCAAAACCCTTCATGAGTTACAATACAGGAATCCATTTCTGGACACATCTATAGCTAGAAAAAAAATGAAGGAAAACATAAACAGATGGGAACACATCAACTAAAAAGCTTCTGTACAGCAAAAGAGACAACAGAAAAGACAAAAAGAATCCCAACCAAGTGGGAAAAAATTTTTGCTCTCCATACAAGTAATAGGAGTCTGAAAATGGGGAGAAAAACTAAAAAGACACTTCTCTAAAGAGGAAGTACAAATGGCCAATAGGCACATGAAAAACTACTCAGTGTCACTAGCAATTAGGGAAACGCAAATCAAAACCACAATGAGGTATCACCTTACACCAGTAAGAATGGCCCACACCCAAAAACAGGCAACAACAAGAGAAGTGTGATTTAATTCATCAGGATTTTTTTCTTTTTCCTCCATGTACTTCTTGGATCAAGTGGATATTATGTTAGCTGAATAGTTTTAATATGAAAAGAAACATTGGTTAGTGTAAACATAAAATTAGAATCATTGTCATTTGGCTCCAAATACTACTAATTTTCATTTTCTATCAAGCAAACATTTTTTAGGATTTATGTAGTCCCTTTATAGAGCAGTGAAAGACATAAGATCTCTTTCTTGTGGAGTTTATTATGTTTTGGTTCAGGGGCAAATAATCTCCACTAGGTAATTGCATAGTATAATGCTGGCAAAATGCTAATCAAGAAAATCAAGTTGCCCAGAGGTTTGGAGATGGAATACACTAGATGAAACAGTTCTGTGAAGGAGGCCTCCTTGAAGCTGCCTTGAGAGGAGACTATACCTGCCAGCTGAGGGAATAGCATCTACATCAGTTCTGGGAAGTCTGGTGTTTCTGGGTAGTTTTTACAACAAGCTGTTTTGCTGCATACCTGATTGGCTATAAGATGATTTTGCTTTAGAGGGAAAAGAACTAACTGGTTGGTAATTAAGTTTCATTTCTCCATTGATAAAATTAGAAAGTTTTTGGAAACTGATGTGTTATCGTTTTGTAGTATAACTTAGGCTGTCTAGCCTAATATTCAAATTTTATAAATTCTGTAAGTTTCATGACCAAAAACACAGAAAAATATATAATATCTTCAAGAAACCTACTAATGACTTGAAAGACAAGTGTTTAGGTACAATTGACAGAAGAAAATCAGTTCTTTGCCATATTTAATTAAACTAAAAATTTTGTTAGTTTTTCCAGTGCTGTGATTTCTTTTTGATTATCCCTCTTCCTTTTTTTCCCTCTTTTATGGAGAAATTGCCTTTTGTCCACCTAATTATGGGGTTAGATTTTTTTCTTTCAAAACTGCTTGTGGGGAAAATTCTAACAGTGAAACCACCTTACACAGTTAGAATATTCTGAATGAACTTGAGGAGGACCTGGAAACTTACCTGAGATTTTCAGTAGAAATGATATTTTCATAGTCTCTATTCATCTCCTGCAAATATATGTATTTACCGTGGTAAGTTCAACATATGCCACACACTCTTGGGTGTTTCTCCCTCCAGGAGGTCTGGGCTGACTTTTAAGAGAGTTTGGACAGGTAACATAACTCCTTTCCACTGGAGAAACCTAGCATTTTTCTCAGAGTTCTAAAAGTAGTCCTAGTATTTAATAGCAACAGAATTGCCTGCAACAGTTCTGATGCCACCTAATCCTTGTACTATCATGTACCTGAAAGATGTTAGGAGTACTGTCTTTTGAGTTCTTCATTTCATGTGTACTGTGGCTGTCTCTACTTATCCATTTGGTATTTGATTATTTATTTGAATTTAATTAGCTTTGCTTTTCTTTCGTGGGGCAAATATTCTAACTTATTTATCCCACTTTTCTCCACTTTATGGATTTTAAAGTATTTTTTCATATTATCCTTTCTGTGTATTTAATTTATGTTTTTGGAGATGTTTTATTTTTATTCTCTTACTTTGTTTTCCAGATAACTAATTTACTCAGGCTACTTTTTTCACTTGGCTATTCTAATTTTTAAAAAAATAACTATAGTCACATATAATCTATTTCTAAGGTCATATTTATTATGTATAATTTGTATAGAGTAAAATTCATCCTTTTTGATAAACGCCATCATGCAGTAGTCACCACAGTTAATATAATGTTTCCCTTACTCTAAAATATAGACATGTTTTCTCAAAATATTTAAAATGAATGTACCATATGACCCAGTAATTCCTCTCCTAGGTTCTACCTTAAACATTTTAAAAACAGCTATTTAAATGGAAACCTACACTCCCATGTTTGTAGTAGCGGAATGTACAATAACCAAGATATGGAGATAGCCTAAGTACCCCTAAACAGATGAATGCATCAAGAAGGTGTGGGATAGAATATTACTCAGAGATCAAAAATGACATATTTATGCCGTTTGTGGCATCATGTGGAACTGAAAGTGATTGTGTTATAAGCAATAAGGGAGAAAGAGAAAGATAAATATTGGGTGATGTCATATGTGGAAAATAGAGAAACCAACAAAAGGTCAAATGAAGATAAGCTTAAATACTAACCTTTGAAAGCTGAATACATAACTGAGGCTTACAGGGATGAGAAGAAAGTGAGGGAGTAGTGCATTATGGTGGTGGACTTTGGGTACCTTGGTGGCAGGAATACTAGGTAAATACTCTTGAAGTCAGAGACTTCCAAATACCAACCACTATACAAACCAATGTCACTTCAAACAAAACAAAATAAAGCAAAACAAAATGAGAAGCACATCTTAAAATACTGTCAATGCCCTTTTTTTATAGAAAATTTTTTTATTATTTTTATTTTTTATGTATGATTTCTTCAAATTTAGTTGCTAACCTTTTGATTTAATAGTTTCTAATTTAAGTTATGGCTCCTACATCATTTTAGACTTTTCAGGATCAATTGTTTCATCTGATCGTTTCTTGCACTCTTCCCATGCAGGTTGTTGGTGTGGATTTCTCTCCAGTTTGTAGATTCATTTTATCCATGGTTGATTCTCTCTTAAGTGAGAGGGTTAACTTTAGGGAGGTCTGTAAGGTGGGCCAGATGTGTGGATGGCAGGTGTGCAAGCTGTTTTGAGTCAAAGACACTATCATGTCTCTATGCGGTCATTCTGAGTCTTCTAGGTGAGAAATAAATAGGCTGATTTAATAATTCAGTGACTACAAGGAAACAGAAGATGTCCCCTGATTATTTCAGCACACCCCACTTTACAACCTTCTATCTGGAGACTATCTGCCCAATAATCAGGTACTAACAGATGATTTAAGACCCAATTCAAAAGATCACCACAGTAGGTCTGACCTACTGTCAGACCACTTCCTTTTTATTGATTTTATATATATATATATATATTTATATTATATATATACATTATCTATATATACATTGTTGTATAACCCAAATTTCTCTTACCACCATGTCACCCATGTACCATTTTCATGAACTCTTGTACTCATGCCTCCTATGATTTTGCTGCCCCTCCCTTCTGCCCCCCTTCCCTACCCCTGTATACTTTGGTCCTAGTATCTGTTTGTTAATTTTAACTTTTTAAAATCTTTTTGTTTGTTTTGTTTTTAATATATCCCACATATAGGTGAAACCATCTGGTATTTATCTTTTTATTTCTGTCATTTCACCAAGCATGACTACTTCTAGCTCCATCCATGTTGCCACAAATGGCACGAGTTTGTCATTTTGATTGCTGCATAATATCTGTTGTATAAATATACCACAAGTTTTGATCCATTCATCTGTTTTGGGACGTTTGGGTTGTTTACATATCATGGCCAGTGTAAATAATGGTTCAGTAAATATAAGAGTACAGGTTTCCTTTTGAAGTAGCTTTTTTTGTAACTTTTGGGTAGATCCCAAGAAGTGGAGTTATATGGTAATTTCATTTTCAGTAATTTAAGGGTCCTCTACACTAGTGGCTGGACCAGTTTGCATTCTAATCAAGGATTTAAAAAGTGTCCTTTTTCTCTACAACCTTGACACCATTTGTTGTTGCTCCTCCTCCCCCCCCCTTTTTTTTTGATATGGATCATTCTTACAAGTGTGAAGTGGTATCTTATTGTGGTTTTTATTTGCATTTCCCTAATTATAAGTGAAGTCAAGAATTTTTTTCATATGCTTGTTAGCCATTTGTATTTCCTCTTTGAAGTTGTGTTTTTTAAACTCTTCTGCCCATTTCTTGATGGGACTCTGCTTTTTTTAGGTTGTGTCATGTGAGTTCTTATATATCTTTGATATACAGCAATCCCTTATCACTTGTATGGAGTACAAAATTTTTCTTCCATTCAGTTGGATATCTCTTTACTTTGGTCATTCTTTTTCCTTTATTTTTTCATGTGCAGAAGCTTTTTAGTTTGATGTCATCCCAGCTGTTTATGTTTTACTTCTACTTTCCTTTTTAAATATCCCCTCCGTGTTGTCCCTGGTTAAGAAGGGATGCACCTTCCTACTTCCTTGTGTACCCAAATCATAATTCCTTTTCTTGAGTAAATTTTTTGTTGGATTAATTAATTTTCTCAGATCAACTGTAACCTGATCAATTTTCTCAGATCAACACAGACTTCACTTTAGGGACACAAACATGTCATAGTAAAACCATCTTTACTTGGTTTTGTAGTATTCCCACTCCAAGTGAAAGTTTCTTTTTAAAAATATGTTCTCTCTATGCCTTTTATGATGGCTCAGAAGTTCTGGACATTATTTTCATTGTTCCTAGAAATATACCTCCAGTAGAAATCTTCCTAATGTAATTGATTCACTCCTTTCACAAGGTATGTTTCAGATTATAGCTCTGTTTTGGTCAACTGTTCACTGCTTCTGCAGTCTCTCTCTCTCTTTGACTCTGAGAGAGGGAGAGAAGAGGAAACAGGAGAGAGAGAGGAGAGAGAAAAGAGGGAGATACAGAGAAAGAGAGAAAGCTTTAGAGGATGACTCATCATATTAGCTTCAGGGTCCAATAATTCATCACAATTACCCTTTCACTGAGACCCATTTCTTGTGTTCCAGTGCTATTATAGGTTTCTTGTGTCTTTCCTACATTATTTTCTTTTTTCTTTTCTCCCTTCCTCTATGCTTGTCTTCTTACAGGGCTTACTTTTATCCTTATTTCTTTTTCTTGTGTTTCCCATCATTTTGCATTTAGCCCACTATCTTAACACAATCTTTCTTATTTAGTTAAGTCTCTATTTTTATGCTCAGTAATGCAATATCACTCTAGAGAGTGTATTCTGACAGCCAGAAATGCCATATCATCTTTTTCAAAGAACATCAGTATGACTTTGGGAAAATCACTTAGTTTTTCTCTGCTTTGGTTTTCTTACCTGTAAAATGAGTTAAGTAGTACACTATGAGGCTATTCCATGGCTTAAAACTGAGGACATGTAAAACACTTAGGACATTACCCAGGACATATTATCATTGTTTTATGTAGTATATTCTTAAAATCCAATGAATTCTCTTTTAATACTAAAGTTTTTAAGCTTTTGGTTTTATTGTTTACACCAATAGTGCATATTGCTTATTCCAATGCTAAGAAACACTATTTCTATGTAGAGTTGCATAATGTATTACAAAAAACAGAAGTTCTTAAATATTTAATTGTTGTAGAATGAATAAGTAAGACAGAATATTTTATTGCAAATTGAAAAGCAAGTGGAAAGAAAATAGAGTCATGAAAATTTTTGTGTGAAGAAAATGGCAAGGAAAAATAGACTATCTGGTAATATTTATACATTGATGTTTATATCACATTTGAATGTTTCAAGATTGGAATTAGAAAAGATGTTCTTTATCATTTTTATTAAACTTCAATGATTGCTATTTTAAAGGCACTTACATAGGAAGGAAAAACTGCTATTCTTTTCACAAACAGACCTGTATTAAGAAGTCTCTAAGCTCTTCTTGTCAGGGAGACAGACAATTCTTGCTCTCAAATGGGCTTTCTATAAGCAAAGTCTCAAATAACATAATTGCCATTGGGACCCAATCTAGCCTAAGAAAATAATTCTGAGACTCTTTATTTTTCTTAAATGAAATAGCTCTTTGTTATCTCAAACTTTGAAGGCAGTCCAACCCACCTTTATGGCAACAGCATAGCTACAGTTTCTAACAAGTGATTCCCAGTGAAGAACAAAGCATTGTTGAAGCTTATTTATAGAAAAGCAAAGAAACCTGAAGAGTATGATCCATGTAAAACAATAGGCACTGTAATATTAAATTAAAATAGAAAACAGTATATTGTTTGTAATAAATAGCTCAGGTGGTATTTCATGGGCGTATTGCAGGACTGATGAGATATTTTAGAAAACATTTCTTTCTTTCTTGTATGATTAGGGCAGAAAATTCAGAAGATAACTTTTAAATTGTAGGGAGAACAAAGAAAGCCAGGATGTGCTGAACATGCATGATTAAAAAAAATGCACTGCTTTGATAGTTATATTTTGGAGATTTTATAATTTTAGCATCTAATAATTACTTGTTGTAAAATATTTAGAAGTGTAGTCATACCCAGGGGTTAATGTTGAATAAATTTATATACTGCAAAGTGCTCTTATAAAAATCAATTTGTGAACTAATTTATCAATCATGAAAATAGTGTAAAGTTTATCATTCATTATTAACATGTTGCTTACCCTGTGTTATAAACAAGGGAACAAGATGGTTATATTTATTTTTTTAACAGATAAAATCTGTACAGTATAGTAAACATTTATTTGTATGCTATTAGGGATTATTTTTAGAAAAATATACTATATTCCTAAATATGTTCCACTGACATTTTCTTACAGTTTAACAAATTACAAGGAAAAAATGAGTTGTGACAGCTGAGAAATATAAAAGTGTCTATTTACTGAAAACTAGTTTATAGATCAAGCTAAATAATGAGATGAGGGAACTTCTGGCAGACACATAGAACTTGTTTACATTTTGATTGCAGTTTAATAATTTGCTGATTGCATTATAATCACAGCAATATTGCACTTTAATCACATGCATACATTTGGTTAACTAAATTAATGCCTTTAAATCACAATTTGATTTTTGCTACTACATAACCACTTCTTTTTCTATCCCTGCTTCAATAAGGATCATAATCAGAAAGCATGGTTTTGAATCAATTCTTTTTGGTAAACTCCCTAGCCACATTCTGCCTCTTGCCTATTGAAGACATTATCTTTCACACAAATGTGAACTGATGAATAATACTTCATAGAATAACATATAATAAATTGGAAGCAAGCCTCATCTAGCACAAACCCACAATATTCCTTGTGTGACTAAAAACCACAATTACTGAGGCAGAGAATTGCTTTGCTCTTCCTAAACCGGGTGCTTGTCCTTCCTGGCACTTGGCTTCAGTGGGTTAGCAGCTGGGTTGAGGCTTTGGAGAATGAGACAGATATTTCACCAGACCTTGTTGAAAATGTTCCATGTGCCTTTTCCCCCCCATTCGTCAAAGTAGTTACCATATAGACCTTGAGATAAATGTTAACAGTAAGGGTTCCTGGACTCAAAACTTGACGATAAACCAAAATAATCTTAAGTAGTCGTGGATACAGGATTCTAGAAATATTAAATTGCATCAGGTTATGAAGTTTGCTATACACAGTGGCATATCTTTAAGTCTAAAATCTTCCTCTACATCTCATCAAATATTACACAATCGCAAAATACATAGCACATTTATAGTAATTTATATAAATTCGTAGATTCAGCTTGCTTGCAACAGCACATAGACATAGTTTACAGCACCTAAATGAATTACCACAAAACATCATTGATCTGATCAAAGCAGGTCAGCTTTCTTAAAGTTGAAATGATCTAGGATCCAGATCACCATTTTATTAACTTTGTTAACGAGGACCTCTGTTTTAATATCAATGGTGAACTTCATCTATAGTAAGATTTCAATGATTATGGTTTTGTTTTTAAGCAGAAAATAGTGAATTTATTTAGAAGAACAGATATGAGGGAGGATTTATAACAGAGAAAAGGAGAGAGATGAAACAAAATAGGACTCCTTGACCCACAGAACCAGAAAGAGGCTAAGAAACCCTGGATGATTATGACTTATTAAAGAATACAACTGTAGAAAATCTGTTTTTTTCCCTGGTACTCTCCTTGGTCTGGAAAAGAGCTGACAGAAGAGAAGTTGTGGCTGCTTTGTCACAAGATCTGGGCAGATCTTCAACTCTCTCCTCCAGCAGAGGCTTAGAGGGAAAACTGAATGAGACACCATAACCATTCAGTTTCTCTGAATTTACCTGATCCCAACATCCTTTAGAATTTTAACAAGATAGATTTTCCTTTATTTATTTAAAATGCTGAATAAGAGTCTAAATAAAAAATCTGGAGAGGCTACATGCTAGAAAAATGTAAATGTAACTCAAAATGATAAAAGAAATTATAACAATTATTTAAACTTTGCATTTTTTTAACATTTAAGTTTGTATTGGTGAGTTGGATAATTAAAAACTATAGCACAAGAGCCTTG
>PVHY01027991.1:0-15646 GCA_004024945.1 Uropsilus gracilis | reverse complement strand
GACACGGCCTCGGGGGCTCCGGGAGGCGCCCGCAGGCGAAGGCTCCGGGCGGCCCGGCGGTCCTGGAACTCAGCCCCTCGGCCTGTGGGCGCTGCGGGGGCGGCTGTCACCCGGACGGACAGGCCTCTCTCCCCAGCGCAGCCCGGCCGCGGGGACCCGACGCCTCGCCCCCGCTCGCCGTGTGGCCTCGCGGCCCGCGCGCTCCCCACCTACCTCCGTGCCGCCGGCGGGCGCGGAAAAGTGGTCCAACAGCGACCTCTGTCGCCCGCCACGTCCCACTGCGGCCGGCGCCGGGCCCACCCCGTCCGGAAGGCTCGCGGCCCGCCCCGCCCAGGCCGGGGGGCGCGGGGGCCGGGGGCCGCGCCCGCGAGGCTGCTGTTGGCCGGGTCGGCCCGCACGGGGAGGCAAGGCCGCGGGTCCGGACGCGCGTGTGGCCTGTGCGCGCGGGCCGGCCTGCGGGCGGCCTGCAGACCTCGGGTGCTGCTGGTGGCGTCGTGGCTTGATTGGCTGGTTTCGCTCTGCAAGAGTCGGGGACACGGTTGCTTCTCGGAGTGTGCGGGCCTGTGGGAAAGCGACCGCGTGTCCGAGCCGCGGCGCGGACTGGCCGCATGGACGCTGGCCCTTCAGCTGGTGTGTGGGGGCGAGGGGCCAGTCTTTCCTGTGGGTGCCCAACTCCAGTTCAGGGTTGCTCTAGTTCCAGGGTCTTGCAGCCTCCTCAGTAAGGGCTGAGCCTTCCAAGGTTGTTGACCTTTGATAGTGGGAGGCGATAAAGCCCCCCCCAGCCCTGGGCCCCTCACCCCCTCTTTCCGGATTAAGGGGTAAGGCCACAAGCATAATGTGTGCCGGAGGGGGGCTAGGGGGACCCCGGCCAAATAAACAAACCGTGTTCCTGGGAAGAAAACAAAGGCCCTGAGTCAAGTCTTCCCAGCGAATCCAGGCGAGAAGCCTCGTTTGTTGAAGCGTTTCAGGAGCCTGGAGCAGAGCTGCCTGGAAGCGGCTCGAGATCCCGGGTCCTCCCGCTGGGCCAGTTAAACGCTCACTTGTCCGGGATTAACCCCGCGGGGTTAAACGGGGCCGTGCAGAGATAACGCGGGTGATTTCAGTCATTAAGATTGTGTTAGATTCTTCTTCTGTTTGATAATCGGTCGTAAAAATAAATTATTAGACCGAGGTATGTTTGGGATATGGTTAAAAATCAAGAACGGTGGTGACTCTGGGGGAAAATGCTTTGTGCGGGCTCATCCCTGGCTCCGGCCAGGCTGGGGGGGGGGGGGTTGCCCCAATCTCTTCGCCCGGGGCGGGCCGGCCGCCGCCTAGCCGGGGCTGACGTCTGTCGCAGCGCTAGGAGCCGAGTAGCCCCGCGCTCCTCCTATCCCAGCCCCTCCCAGGGCTTCCTTGACCCCGGGAGCGCTTCTGCAGACAGGTGGCCTCCCCTGGAGTGAGGGGGGCAGGGACCCTTGGAGGAGAGGTGGGCTAGGAAGCTCCCAGAGGGGCCAGAAGTGGCAGGGGACTCAGGAGTCCTGTGCCTGTCACTGTCCCCCCAGGTGCCGCTGGACGTTAGCTTTTGACAATTAGCAAATAAATGAAGAGCAGGAAAGAAAGAAGGATTATTTCCTGGTCCAAGACTTTCAGGCCCAGGTATTTCAGTTCAGTGCAGGCCAAAGGCTTTTACCCCTACACGGCCAATACCTTGTTTCTGCGTTTCCTGTTTCTTACCTTTTGGACTGAAGAGGAAATTTATTGCCCAAACATGTCAAATGCCATTCGTGATGGAGCGGCGTGTGATAAGAGATGCTGAAAGTCTCGATTGTGTTGGCTTTTAGGGAGCTGATAGGCCACACATGTCACCCGCGAGTGAACAGAGAGAGCTATGGTGCCGGGAGCAGGGGTGCGGGGTGCCCTTGCTACACGGCAGTGTAATCTGTGGACTGTGCCAGCTCCAGGCCTCAGCCTGCTTTTGAAAGAAAGCTTTTTCTCTTTCATATTTACATCATTTTTATTCGCTTTCAAAAAAGAAAAAAGAACGTTTACAATGAATGACTTGCGATTTTCAGGAAGGGCCAGGATAGTCCCCATCGGCACTGCCCTCTCTCCCAGCTTAACCCTCCAGACTGAAAACGTTCTCCCCGTAGGCAGGGTGGACCTCTGAGGCCTGACTCCTGCCCTTGCCTAGAGAGCACAAGCCCTGGACACCTGGGGCTGCCCCACCCTGGCTGGAACCCCGAAGCCCGAAGGGGCCTGAGATTGGCTGGACCCCCCCCCTAAGGTCAGAGGTTTGGGGGAAGGGGGAGAAGGGGAGGGCTGGGCCTGACAAGTGGAGGGGGAAAGAGTTGGCAAGTTAAGCTGCACCCTCATTCCAGAAGGACGGGGCCTGTCGCCCAACACAGTGACCCGTGGGTGTCCCGGCAGGAGCCTTCGTGGGGCAGAACTGAAAAAATTCCCCTTGACCTCCAGCAAGAGGATGGACTGGTCGCCCCTGTGGTGACCCTTACAAGTCGCACCTCTGGACTCGGGGCCAACACCAGACCGGGGACTCCGGGACCAGACCCTGGTGCTACCTGCGCGGGGCCTCCCCGGCGACACCATTCCTGGTTCAGTCGTTCTGGCCGAGGGGACCGGCAGGCCGCGGGCCCCGACGCGTCGCGAACTCCTTCCCTCGGGAGGGCGCCCGGAGGCCGCTGGCCCGCCCGTCGCCCGCCCGGCCTCCCTCTGGGGCGGGCGCCCCCGCCGCGCTGGCCGTGTGCCGACACGCCCCCTCGTCCCGGCGTTTGCACGCGCACCCTGCTTGGACCCCCTGGAGCAAGCAGGCCAGGGTCCCTTCGCCACGCTGAAGCCACCCGAGTGCGGTCCAGGGTTCCCGCAGAGCGGCCCAGGCCGTCGCCAGCGGGATGCAAAAGGGTGGCGCGTGGGCCGGCACGATGCGCCCCACCTGCACGTGGCGGGGAGATGCGGGCAAAGCGTGGGGCCCTGGCCTGCTGGAAGCGTGCGGAGGGGAGCTGGAGCCCCGTGCGTGCGTGTGCGTGTGTATGCATGTATGCGTGTGTGCATGTATGCGTGTGTGTATGTATGCGTGTGCATGTACGCGTGCATGTATGCGTGCGTGTGTGTGCGTATGCGTTCCCACCCGGGCAGTCGCCGCAGTTGCCGGAGACGGCGAGTTCCTGCAGGTTCCCGCGTGCCCAGGCGTCCGCACGGTCCCCGGCGCAGTCACGGCGCGCGCTCCAAGTTTCCTCCGGCTGCGGGGCTGCTATTTCTCGCCGCCCGCTGCTAATATATGCAGCAATTGTTGGAGCGACTCGGGGGAGAAGGAAATGTATAACGAAAGCTTATTCGTGAGCAGGAATATACTAATGGAACAATCTGATGTCTTCTTAATCCTATGTAAAAAGCTTTGTCGTCTTCCTAATATTGACTGAATGGGTAATTAATGGCTCTTCATCGAGGCGAATACCCTGTAATCCAAAGATAGACGAAAGACAACAAGCCCGGGGTGGGAGACAAAGGGCCCAACTGCGGCCACCAGCCTCCTCCCTCCCTCCCTCCCGGGGTCTCCAAAAGGGAAAGTTTCCTGGTAGGAGGAAGCTGGGTGGGGAAGCAGGGGTGCCAGGCCATACCTACCTCTC
This sequence comes from Uropsilus gracilis, assembly GCA_004024945.1. Taxonomy (NCBI): domain Eukaryota; kingdom Metazoa; phylum Chordata; class Mammalia; order Eulipotyphla; family Talpidae; genus Uropsilus; species Uropsilus gracilis. Next base: position 12,023 of record PVHY01027991.1, on the reverse strand, counting down.
CCGGGGGCGAGAGGAACCGCAGACCCTGCAGTCACGCCTCGGGCTCTGCCCCCACTCCTCTCTGGGGTCCCCGCTTACAGGGCACGTGTTCCCATGAGGGCCAGGATGAGCGGCTGTGCCTACGGAACCCCCATTTTCCCTCGAAGGGTGTGATCTATCACAGGACCAACACGGGGGGCCTCAAAAGACTGGCATCAAGAACCGAGCCCTTTTCTGATGCCAGTGGAGAGCCGGGTGGAGAGCCCTATTTTACAGCCCCGACAGTGAGCCTGTGAGGACTGGGGGAAGGAGTTCATAGACCAGCAAGCACCCAAAATTAAAGAGCGATCAGGAGCGACTGAGTCAGCTTCATTGTGAGAGGCCGAGAGGAAGAGCCTGAGATTCTCCCAGCATGTTTGAAATAGGCTGACAGTTTAATTTAAACCTTTAGAGGTAATATATTACTTGGGTTACTACAATGAGGTGGGTTACTTTTCTCTCTCTCTCTCTCTCTCTCTCTCTCTCTCTGTCAGCTGACAGCTTTTAAAATATTATTTCGCTAGGGAAATAAAAGCTTCATCTTAGATTATAGGTGGGTATTTTTGGATTTATGTGATTTATGGTCACCATGACAACTAATGCTGAACGTTAGCTACCAGAATGTCTGGGAGAGGGAGACAGAAAGAAGGGAGAGCAAGAGAAGTAGAAAAGGGAGACAGACCACGCTGGAGAGGGAGAAATAGAGAAAAGAGTAGGTTAATACAACTGGGGTGTGTGTGTGTGTGTGTGTGTGTGTATGTGTGTGTGCCCGCGCACGCAAGTGCTTTAAGTAACTTCAGTTAGTCCCTTGTCATTCCCACTCTGGATGTTGAGATTCAGCTCATCCCCTCTTCCTTCTCTCCCTTCTTTCCTCTTCCTACCTCTTCCCTACCTCCAAACACACTTTTTATTTGACATTCCTTGGACTAGCTGCATTCTGAAATTAAATGAGCACATAATAAGCCTGTCTTGCCCAATGCAACTATGAGGGCAGGACAGTGGGGTTCCACAGCTGCTGCCTCTCCCTAGCCTGTTGCCCCTCACTTCACCAGTCTGTAGCCACAGCAATTGCGCTCCCCATTCAGGGCCCCCAAGCTTTAAGTGCCTGGAAGTGTGAAACAGAGCACTGACTGAACAGGGTTGCCGCTTGCAGTGAATCCTACAGGCTTCTGACTGGGAGGAAAATCAAGCCCTTTTCACAAGCCAAGGGCTTTCAAAACTCTGGGTGATGGGCGAAATATTGGGTCACTTTAGAGTCAATAATCTGGGGGCATTTTGACTGCATAGTCTTGGGGGTCTGGGGCTTTTGGTTAGATGTGTGTAGGAGAAAAGTGAGACAGAGGAAGGCGAGGACGAACAGGACTCCTTGGGCAGGGTGCAAAGTCTCCCTGTGAGCTCTGCGACCAGCCACAGGCACTCACACCCCTCACACGGGCCTGTCACATGATTGGGAGCTGGGCCCCAGCAGGTCTGGTCCTTGGGCTGCCTGGCTGGGACAGGACACCCATCCCAGTTCAACCTGACAGCCAGGGAACCATCTTCCAGGTGAACTATCAGATCGGGTTTCTTCTGCAAGTCAGTCCCTGGGCTTAATCCCAGCCCATCCTCCATATTCCGGCAGGTCTGGGGAAACCAGGCTTAGGCTGAGCAGCCCACCTGCCTCCCCGTGCTGGCCAGAGGGGTCTGCAGCTCGCAGAAAGTGTGTGAAATTGAGTAAGACCTTAAGACTGGTAATCGGTGGCAAGTACCAGTTCAGAATGCCTGACTTGTGTCACGCATTTCCCTCCTCAGGGGTCTGTCTTTGAAAGAATAAGCAAGAAAACTCAATTGAGATGATCTCTGCTGTCTTGGGATGGGAAACCCCAAACCAGCCCTGGGCTTCCTCTCCAAGCTGACTGGGCCCGGAGGCCTTCCTGTGCCTACAGCTTCCCCGAGCCTGTCAGTGATGGAGGCTGACACCATAAGAATTTCTAGAATCAGTCAAAGAGTGCAGGGGATAGGAATATCAGTAGTACGGAAGCCACAAAACAGGATTTTTTACTTCCACCTCCTTCATCTCTACTGCCATGTCCACACACAAATTTCTGTAGATTTAATTTCCAAAACTGCAGGGCATCAACACAGTTTGCATGGAAAAGTGTTGTTTGGGTCCTCATTGCAGCCTCGCCTGTCCCCAGCTAGACACCTGGAGGGAATGCTTCTGCCTTGCCTGGAGCGAACCCTGGCCTCTCTGCAGGGCCTAGACCCGGTACCATCCAATCTCCGAGTGTGCAAAATCCAGTAGATGACTAGGAGAAAGCTGGAGCTTACTGGGGAAATGTCATGCAATGGCTCTGTTGTTTAGAAAGCTGGCGGGGAGTACTAATGTATGTGTGGTTAGGTTGGTAGAGGGACAGAGGATTGAGAGGTAGGTAGGTAGGTAGGTAGGTAGGTAGGCAGGTAGGTAAGGCTGTAGGGAGATGATAGATAGATAGATAGATAGATAGATAGATAGATAGATAGATAGATAGATAGATAGATAGATAGATAGATAGATAGATAGATAGGATAGGTAGGGTGTTTTTAATATCACCAGCCTTCTCCAGAAACTTGTCCTTTTTCTCCACTAGACTAATGGCTGGACATATGTGAGATTCCTGATCTTTTTTCAGGCTCTTAGGCTGCCTGAAGATCACCAGCACTGCCCACATCTCCTACACTATGGCTCTGGGTTTGCCCCAATTTGGAGGCTGGTTTAGGTTTTTCACACACGATTATTTGTCAGGGTGGAGCTACTGTGAGTTGAATTCTGTGAGTTAAGCCACTGAGCCTAAATTTAAAAAAAAAAAATCTAATTTAATGAGAGCTGGACTTAGGAAACTTCTCAGCTCTCCCCAGTGCAGTTTTGAAAATCGCCTGAGCCACCACCCAAAATGGCAGCTTTGGGGTGTGACTCTTAGAAAAACAAGGTAAACGTATGTGTGGCCGCTGTGGTGAAAAATCGTTCATGTTTAGACACGGTGGCATTTCTTTGTGAAATGAGGCTGCTGGGCAGTAGTGTTGTGGAAGAGATGGTAGCTACTCTGAAGCTTAAAAGAAGAAACTGGAACATGATTAGTAAATATGTTTGGCAGAAAAGGGCCAGATTCTATTGACTTAGTTATAGGTCATCGGCAGGCAGAGCTCTGGGAGGAAATATTTACTTTACACATATACTTTATGATCTTGGGGGAATTAGAGGAAATTCAATAAGAAAACGGCTAGAAACATTTAAAGCCCTTATTTAAAAGACTTAAGCAAATTAGAGTCTTATCAGATTAAAAACCACTACAAATGTAAGAGCATTGTCTTCCGTGAAACGCTGTGGGGTCTGAGAAGGCGATCCTCCGCCAAATCTCAGGGATAAAACGCGTCATTTAAGCACTAGATAATGAGCAGAATGTAAATTAATTTAACCTTCTTTACCAACAGGCTGCTGGCGTCATATGTATAATTTAGTGATAAGATTGCGGGACCTAATACAGCTAGATGGAGGCTCCTCAGCTAATGTAGACCTGTCCCGGGGCAGGCGCTCCGTTCCCGGCAGGTGTGTGGACGTGCTGAACCTAGTGAACTGAAATAAAAGGTTAAAACCAGAAAGGCCGGCGTCTGGCTTACTCTGAAGAAAGTTTCCCCTGGTAGCTAAATTCATCTTAAAGCGGAGGATGCTGGCAGGAGAGACTGCGGAACGATTCTCATTTGATCGCTCCCAGCTCTGGGGTGCTTGTTCAGGAAGGAAGCCTTTGGTGAGACATGCCGGCAGGTCAGTGGGGGCGGGGAGCAGGGCCAAGGAAAGACACCTAGGTCGCAAACATTTTTGTGGTCTGCTCCATCCACTCTGGCCCAGACTGAGTAAGTTTCCCAATCTGGCCAACAAGGACAAGGAGGGAGTTTTCTGAAGATACCTCAGACTGGTGTTGCAAATCATTGACTGTAATGTCAAACAAATACACATTCAGGGATGATAACGCTAACTCCACAATAAAGCAATCGCCAAAGCAGAAACCCGGGGAGATTAGTTTGTGCTCTCCGGCTGACCTGAGCGGGAGGACAAAAGGACTTTCAAAAAAAAAAAATGTATTTTGCGTGTTTTCATGCCTTGCCTTAATTTCTTTGGACATAAACTTTCCTTGGAAATCAGACTCTAAGGAGCTGGCAGTCCCCGAAGGTGTTTTTTGGTAAATGAATAAGGCTTTGCTTTTCCTACTGGGCGGTCTCGGGGTTCTTCCCTGCACCCACACACCACGGCCTTTGCTGGCGTGGACTTTAACGATTCAAGACAGCCGTGAGCTCCCTAGGAAAAGAAAATGACTTTAAAATTATCCTTGAAATTGGCTATTTGGCAACATCCTTAATTGTATGGAAATTCATTAAAGCATATTTTATATATAATTAGCTCAAGGTTGTTGATTCTGCAGGCTTTATGGATTTGAATCTGATTGATAATAAAGTAAACAAGAGAGTCGAATTTAAAGCTTGGCGCTCCCTCTCGGGTTAGGACAAGCTTAATACAGTGTACAAGGAATTTGAAAGATCTAGGATATGTATCTTAATCAACCTTAAGTAGAATGGATAAGCTTTCAGTATTTTGAAAATGCTGGGTTAGGGTTTCGAGTCTATTGTGTGTTTTCTGTCTGGGGACTAATAAGCATTACGGAGAACGTGATCCTAGGCGACTTTTTATTCGGGTATAAATCCTGAGTGAACCACCGAGCAGTTGTTCGTTTAAAGTCAAGGTAATTTTCTGGTGACGGGTCCATTTGCGTCTCGATGTCTAATTTATTAGTCTGCTTTCTCCGGGCTCCGTCTTCTTTGCAATTAAAGTTTCTCCAGATTAGCACAGCGTTCACTTGACAGGCTGTTTGGAAATTTTCAGATCGCAGAGGTGATTTGTCGGGGTTTTGAAATTTTTCTGGCTTTAAGCAGCACGTTTCCTTTCTTGGGGGAGGGGGGTGTTGGGGGTGGGAGGTAGAAACAGACTTCTCGATTGGATGCAGCGAGACACAAAAGCCGAGTGGGGGGGGGGAGTCTCGAGGCGCCTTGGACTCGTCCAAGTCCTCTGCCTTCCCGCTCCTTCCTCCTGAGCCTTCTGCTCTTGCTTCGGCTCCGCACCTCCCCGGTCGACCTCGAAGCCGGGGAGTCTCTGATCGCCCCGGAGCAGAATTCCCGGGAGCCGGCCGCGTAGACTCGGCGGGCGCACGGAGGCAGCGGCCCGGCCCCCGCCGCTGATAGGCGCAGACGGGCCCGCCCTCCGGGCGGCTGGTGGCCGCCTGATTGGTGCGGGGCCACGTCACTCCGCCCACGAGGGTCCGGGGAGGCGGAGGCGGGAGGGCCGGGGAGGGCCGGGGAGGGCCGCGGCCGCGTGACGTCTGGGCCCCAGGAAGCCCGCCTCTGGGTTTAAGATGTTAGGCCAACAGGGAAGCGCGGAGCCGCAGAGCTGGTCCGTCGCTCGCCGGGGTGCCGGGAGCTGAGCAGCGGCGGGGCCGGGCTGCAGCGCCAGCGCCCGAGGGGGCGTGCGAGCGCGCGGAGGGCGCCCGGGAGGCCACCTCCGCCACCACCACCACCGCCGCCGCCGCCGCCGCCGCCGCCGCGGGGATCTAATATCAGCTACCTGTCCCTGTCACTCTTGACACTTCGCTGTCAGGGCCGCCGCTCGGGGGGCGGGCGGAGCACGGCCGCGCTAGCTGTCCTTATTGGAGGGGTGTCGGGGGAGGGCGGGCGGCCCAAGGGGGTCTCCGCCACTCTTGCTTCGCGTCGGGCGTGGAAGCCAGCGCCCCGAGCCGCGCCCGCCGCCCGCTGACCGTCGGCCGCCGGCCCCCTGGCCTGCGCCTTCTCGGGGACACGGGGCGGCTGGCGCGAGGGCGTGCGGAGCTTGCGTTCGCGGGCTCGGCCCCCGGCGGCCGCGTAGGGGGGACGCGGCGCCCCAAAAGCGCGGCGGAGTAGGGGGGGGCGGCGGCGGGGCGGCGGCCCGGACTCGCGGGGCGGCGCGCGCCTTCGCCCATGAACTGCATGAAAGGCCCGCTGCACTTGGAGCACCGAGCAGCAGGGACCAAGCTGTTGGCCGCCGCCTCCTCCTCCTCCTGTCACCACCCCCCGCCACTGGCCATGGCTTCGGTGCTGGCCCCCGGTCAGACCCGCTCCCTGGAGGCGTCCAAGCACCGGCTGGAGGTGCACACTATCTCCGACACCTCCAGCCCCGAGGCCGCAGGTAAGGCGCCGCCCGGCCCGCGCACCCTGCCCTGCGCCGCCCGCTGGCCCGGGGAGGCCGGCCCCTGCCGGGAGGTGTGGTGGGAGTGGTCGTCCGCGGCTCCCAGCAGCGCTTCCGGAGCAGGGCTCGGGTGACCCCGCCGCTCGGGGCTCGCTGCCGCCGCCCGCCCGGCCGCGGCTGCCCCGACCTGCCTCCCGTCTCCGGGGTAGCGGAAGCCGCGCCGGCTTCCTTCTGGGGTTGCCCCCGGCTCCCGCCCCTGCCCGGTTGTCCTCGCTGCTTTACGCACGCTGAGGCTCCGTTTGTTAGAAAAGCGTTTTGGAAGCTGCGCCCCAGGGAGGCTCTGGATCAGAGACGGTCTTACTTGAGGGCGGAGAAACTTGGGTGCCTAACCGAACCCCAAGCTGCCTTCCGGAGCAGCGCAGAAATATGAGCTGGGGGGGGGTTGTCTGAACCGCGCGCTTGTGCGCACCCGGGGAGGGCTGGTGTTTCGGAGCAGAGGCGTGGAAACTCAGGCTGTAAAAATGCCTACGCCACGAGACAAACTTGGGGGTCAAAAACGTGGCGCGGGGGGAGAGGAGGAGCGGGGCGCACGCACCCCGCGGCCGCTGCGCGCCCCGGCGCCGGTCCACGCAGCGCGGGCAGCAGGTGGGCTTGCTGACCGGCGCTCTGTGTTTCGCTTGCAGAGAAAGAGAAGAGCCAGCAGGGAAAGAATGAGGACGTGGGCGCCGAAGACCCGTCCAAGAAGAAGCGGCAGCGGCGGCAGCGGACGCACTTCACCAGCCAGCAGCTGCAGGAGCTGGAAGCCACTTTCCAGAGGAACCGCTACCCGGACATGTCCACGCGCGAGGAGATCGCCGTGTGGACCAACCTCACGGAGGCCCGAGTCCGGGTAGGAGCCCTCTCGGGACGGTCAGCGGGGAGGGCTGGAGAGGGGCCGGCCTGGAAGGCCTGGAGGGAGTGTGGAGCCCGGCGCGGGTGGGGAGCCCTGGCCAAGGCCGAAGGCCTGCGGGGCCGCCGCGGCGCGGCTACCGCTGCCCCTCAAGAGGCCGGTGGCGGCCCGGGGCAGGCGCCCGCGTGGCCCCAGCTCGCCGCCGCCGCACCAGCCCGCGCCCTCCCGACCCGGTTGCAGCCTGGCTCTCGCGCGGGCATTGTGCTCACGCTTGTCGTCTCCGGGTGAGCACTAATAACAGCCTCTCCAGGCCAGGAGGCCGAGACAGGCCCCAACCTGCGCGCCTTTAACTAGGAAAACCCGCCAGGGACACGCAAGCCCTGGACCTCCCTGGGGAGCTTTCGATCCTGGCCTGGCCCAGCCCTGCCCGGCGCCCCCCAACCCCCTCACAGGCCCTCTGGGTCCCCCCGCAGCCTCCTCCGGGGCCTGTGACTCCCGGAATCCCGGAGTCTGAACGCCCAGCTCTCCGGCGGGTCCTCTTAGGACACAGTTCCCTGTTCTCGACCGACTGTGGCGCACGCCGAGCGACTGTGGCGCACGCCCTCCGGCCGGCCGGGATAGCGCTAGGAAAGGAGTCGCTTACCTTTGTCGCGAGTCTGGACTATAGGAACCGGCAAAAGGGACCCGAAATAAATGACCCGGTAGCGACGTCCCGGGTGATGCTGGCGGGCCGCAAGCGCCCGGGTCTGCCGGGTCTGGAGGCAGCGCGAGCGCGGCAGGCCCGGCGCTTGGCTGCAGAAAAGCTGGAAATGCTCTGGCTAGGAAAAGGGCGCCAACCGCCCCACCGCCCCAGCCGGAGCCGCCCGCACGGCCCGGCCGGCGCTCGCGGGAGAGGACAGCGGCTGGCGCTGCTCCCCGCGCAGACCGGGCCCGCGCCGAAGTATTTAAGCGGAGCGCGCGCTCGACCGGGGCCATCGGGCGGCTGGGGTCGGGAGGTTTTTGTTTAACTGCGCAGCCCGGGGCCGCGCGGCCGCGTGGCGGGGCCGACGTCCCCGGGCCCGGCTCGGCCGCCGCGGGGGGCGCGCCCCGCACATGCTGCTCGGCTGGGCAAAGCGCGCGCGGCGGCCGCGGTGGCGGCGGCCGTCTTCCAGCCGAGAGCCGGGCCCGGGGTTCTCTGGTCCACGGGGGCTCCGCCTCCGCTCCGGGCCCTCTGCAGCGCCGCCGGGCTCTGGCCGGCGCCCGGCCGGAGGGAGCGCGGCGCCTGTTATAGCCGGGGGCGCCGCGGGAAGAGGGCCCGTGGGCGGGGGGGCCGCGGGGGCCGCGGGCGGCGGGTGGGGAGGTTGGGCCCGCCGAGACGTGGGGCGCGGAACCGCCCCGCCATCCGCTCGCCGGCCCCGGCCCGGCCTCGCCCGAATACACAAAACACCGCCGCCGGGGCCGCCAGCCGGCCGGGCGGGATGTGGATTGAGAGAGGGGTCGCGGCGGGGCCGCCGAGCGCGGGTGGGGGGCCGCGGCGCGGGGGCGAGCCAGCGCCGGCCAGCGCGGGTGGCTGGAGGCCCGCTGGGGCCGGGCCGAGGGCGCCCGGCGCAGAAGGGCGGCGGCGGCGCTGCGCCCCCGGAGCTCTGCCCGCCCGGCGCCGGGCCTTCACGGGCGGCCGGGGAGGCGACTTCGGGTTCGCGTTTGACCGTTTTGCTGGGCAAGGAAGGGGGTCGCGGCCCTCGCCGGCCGAGGGCTGGCGTTCCCAGGGGGCGGGAGGCGGCTCTGGGGTCTGAGAGGAGCGTGAGGAGCCGTGTGTGCACGCGCGAGTGGGTGGGGGTGCTCTCGGCCGGGTCCTCACCCCTGCGCCTGCGGCCGGGGAGGGAGAGAGGGAGCCAGTGTGCGCCGAGGGGCTGGCGAGGAAGCCCGAGGCCCCGGCTTATTTTGCTGCGTTTTGGGACCCTCAAGAGGCCCCGGGCTGTGACCGAGCGGCCCGCAGGCGGCCCCGGCGCTGGGCCGGGGTCTGTGCGGGGTTCTGGGCCGGCGCCTCCCACGCTTCCCCCGCGGGCCCGGCAGCCGAGCGGCCCGCGGTGGCGGCGCCGAGGTGCGCGCGGGGCGGCGGGGCGGCTGCTGGCGCTCGCCGGCCGGAGAGCAGGTTTCGCTAACCGGATCCGTGGCGTCTGTCTGCCCCCTCGCCCTCCACCCCCAGGTTTGGTTCAAGAACCGCCGGGCCAAGTGGAGAAAGCGGGAGCGCAACCAGCAGGCCGAGCTGTGCAAGAATGGCTTCGGGCCGCAGTTCAACGGGCTTATGCAGCCGTACGACGACGTGTACCCGGGCTACTCCTACAACAACTGGGCGGCCAAAGGCCTCACTTCGGCCTCCTTGTCCACCAAGAGCTTCCCCTTCTTCAACTCCATGAACGTCAACCCCCTGTCGTCGCAGAGCATGTTCTCCCCGCCCAACTCCATCTCGTCCATGAGCATGTCGTCCAGCATGGTGCCCTCGGCGGTGACCGGCGTTCCGGGCTCCAGCCTCAACAGCCTCAACAACCTCAACAACCTGAGCAGCCCGTCGCTGAATTCCGCGGTGCCGACGCCCGCCTGCCCCTACGCGCCGCCGACCCCGCCGTACGTTTACAGGGACACGTGTAACTCGAGCCTGGCCAGCCTGAGACTGAAAGCCAAGCAGCACTCCAGCTTCGGCTACGCCAGCGTGCAGAACCCGGCGTCCAACCTGAGCGCGTGCCAGTACGCCGTGGACCGGCCCGTGTGAGCCGGCCGCCCGCCCGCCCGGCGCCGGGATTCCAGCCCCAGCCGCCGCGGGCTCCGCCCTGGAGAGACTAGCAGTTGCGCTCGAAGGTCCTGGCCGCCCGAGGAGGGCAGAGGAGGGGGAGCTGGAGAGAGAGAGAGAACAGGAAACCACGGAACGCAGAGCGCGTCTTTTGAGTTCAAAGGAGCTTCCTCCGCGCCTGACATCCTTCACGACAAGTATTCCCAACAGTTGCGAGGACACACGCCGATGTTTGACTGGATATGACATTTTAACATTACGATAAGCTTGTTATTTTTTAAGTTTAGCATTGTTAACATTAAAATGACTGAAAGGATGTATATATATCGAAATGTCAAATTAATTTTATAAAAAGCAGTTGTTAGTAATATCACAACAGTGTTTTTAAAGGTTAGGCTTTAAAATAAAGCATGTTATACAGAAGCGATTAGGATTTTTCGCTTGCGAGCAAAGGAATGTATATACTAAATGCCACACTGTATGTTTCTAACATATTATTATTATAAAAAATGTGTGAATATCAGTTTTAGAATAGTTTCTCTGGTGGATGCAATGATGTTTCTGAAACTGCTATGTACAACCTACCCTGTGTATAACATTTCGTACAATATTACTGTTTTACTTTTCAGCAAATATGAAAAAAAATGTGTTTTATTTCATGGGAGTAAAGCATACGGCATACAGATTGGTCTGGATTCTTTCTGCCCTTCTTGTCGCCTGGCCAGGGTTTTCAGTCGCTCTTTCTAAGCCAGCCAGTTCCCTCTGCCTGCCTACTCAAACGCCCAGTGCCACAGCACTTATTTAAATTTGATAGAAATAAATTATAGTCGTCGGAAACTAGAAAGGAGGGAAGAGGCACTCGGGGGGGAGGGGGGGAGAGAAGGCTGCAAAGTCTGGTCTTGTCTCCCAGGTTTCTCTTTGGCTTAAGCCCAGAGGATGCCATTACTGCTCCCACGTAATGTGTGTGTATGTGTGTGTGTGCGCGCGCGCGTGTGAGAGAGAGAGGGACAGAGAGGGAGAGTCGGAGGGAGTAGGCCAGCTGACAGTGACTCTCAAGGTGTGGGCTGGGGGGCCGCCCCTCCAGTAAATTGTCCGGCAGAAGTGCGTATGTATACACTACAGTACAGTCTATAGACATTCCTCAAGAGGAACACATCTATAATAGTTTACGAGGAAACACCTCTAGTTCAAAAATATTAGGCCCCTACGTTTATCTTTCCGGCTTAAGTAGAGAGATTCTTCATGCTATATTGCGTTACTATTTCCAAATCCTTTCGAGACATTAGAAGAAACAGAGACCATTTCTAATAACCCCAGCCCTTTCCTTTCTCAAAGAGCCCAGGGGTTGAGAGGTTAGAGTGGAGTTTCCTGAGTCTTGTCGAGCAATATGTAGTTGAGGCAAAGGTCATGCTCCCGGTGTTTTGTTTTAAATAATATTGACCCATTAATTCTAAACCTGCTTGTTCCTGAAATTATACAGGATTATAGTTTGCAAACTGCGGGACAATGAAGCAAATCAAGATGAATTACAGCTCTGGCCCTCCCTCCCAGGCCTGACAGCTCCACCGGGAAGGAGGTCTGTGTGAGTGTTCAGAGAACTTGAAGCACCGCCTCTGCCTCTGTTGGTGGTTTTCAGGTTTTCCTTATGAAGTGACACTCGATTTCGTAACTAATGGCAGCAAACAGGACTTAGCGGCAAAGAGCTCACCCCCAGATGCTAGCGAGGTCGGTCAGTGCTTGGGGAGGTTTTCGGAGGTCTTGGCTATTCTGGTCACACCCTCTCACCCCTCACTCCCTACGAGGGGGGGGGCATGCACCCCAGGAATCCGGGAGGGAAACGTCGCCCAGGATTTCTGCAGCCAGAAACCTGTGTTCTCGCTCAGGTTGTTTTCTGCGGCTGGGAAATTTACCTATAAGCTCAGGGCGCCCGGACACCGAGTCTTTGTTCTGCCCGGGCTGTGCGGCCACTTACAGACCCCCAGCAGATAATGTCCCCGGCTTAAGTGGCGCGCTCAGCGCATAGTAACTTAACTTTCTTTCTTTTTTAAGCTCTGCCCCCGAGCTGCGGCGGGAATCACGCGGCGGTGGGGGTGGGGGTTGGGGTTGGGGTGGGCGGATAAAAG
>PVHY01027990.1:0-15676 GCA_004024945.1 Uropsilus gracilis | reverse complement strand
CCGTTTGACTGCCCAAGGTCCAGTTTGACTTTCCTGCTTGTGGCACGAGCCTGGTGAAGAAGCAGCCTCTCAGACCCTCAGTTTCCTCGTCTTTACAGTGGGGACAATCCCTGGCCCCAGCTCAAAGGGTTGGCTTGATACCAGTGAGCACTTAATAAGCGACTGGGGTTGTTATTGCCCGTGGTGAGTCAGCAGCTCCCCTTTATGCTCCTGACCTGCCCTCCACCCCCACAGTTCTCCTCTGGGCTGACCGCCTTCCTATTTCAGAAGCTGGGGAGCCCATACAAACCTGGTCTTGTCTGCTCTTCCTCAGGGAGACCTTCTCCTTCGTCCTGACCAACGTGGATGGGAGCAGGAAGATTGGCTACTGCAGGCGTCTCCTGGTCTGTGCAGCACACAGGGGCCCCTCTGCTCTGTGGCTGGCTTGGCTGCACGGCTGGGCTTGCTCGAGCCTCAGCTGCAAAAGCTAAGGCTCCCCTGGGGAGCCCCCCCTACTCCCCCCCCCCCCCCGTTGTATTAGTGCAAACCCACAAGAAGGGGCACACATGTTCCCCAGCCTGACTGGAGAGGGACCTTGGTCTCTGCTCTCCTTAGCTTTCAACAGCTCCCTCTGTAGGAAGCTGCCTACCAGCCCCCATGCCCCAGCCTTCAGGATCTGAGAATAGATACTGGGGTTTGAACAGCTGGCTTCAATTCTTGGGTCTCAGGAGGATTCGTAAAGCCACTCTTAGAGTGTCGTGCTCTGTTGCCAGTCTCTGGTCTCTGCACATGCTTGCTCCCTTTTTACTGCCCCCTCAGGCAGTGCTGGCACTGAAAGAGATGGTGCTGGCACCGAAAGAGATGGTGCTGGCAGTGAGCCAACCCAGCCCCTCCAAATCACCTTGTTTTTACTGTGGTGGCCACACTGTTGGACTCTGACAACCGGGCCTTTCTCCATGAGCCCCCTGCCCCAGCCACTGCTTTTTGCCCCCTCGGTCCTGATGAGGGGGGGAGCCCCCGAGGAACTGCAGCCTGAGGGAGCTTCTCTGTCCCCCCAGCCCGCCGGCGGTGGCCCGCGCCTCCCTAAGGTGTACTGTATCATCAGCTGCATCGGCTGCTTCGGCTTGTTCTCCAAGGTAGGGGTGGAACAGATTCCTCGGGGCCTGTTCAGCCTGTTTTGCTTCAGGTCTAGCTGGCAGCCCGCCCTGTCTGTGCTTCCTGGACCCTCACTGGAGCTGCTGCCTTGCAGCTGGGGTGGCCAAGGCATCCTTGGGGAAACTGAGGCAGAGAGGGGCTGGGGCTCACTCTTAGGGGTCATAGGATCTTAGGGTCAAGTGGAAACTAAGCCTGGGACACTATCTCCCTGCAGAGAGACCCCCTGTTCCTGTCCTGGTCAGGGGAGAGAACAGCTGGAGACAGACAGTGGGAGCAACCTCTGGCTGGGATGTGGGGTTTTGGGACATGTGTGACCAAAGGTCCATTTCCTCTTCTGTCCAAGGCACTTAATGACCCCTCACTTTCCTAACGCACAGGTCTGGTGAGGCTCAGGAGCAGGGAGATGTGAGGAAAGCAGAGCTCCACTGAGTGGGAAGGTAGTGGGGTCCTAAGATATCCCCAACTCCTTGGAGGCGGAGGAAATGCTGTGGAGCTAATCTGTGTTCTGTCCCTTTGGGTCAGGGCAGCCTGGAATCCATGGAGAGCTTTGTGTTTCTCAGCAGCCAAGGAAGGGCTTCAGTCTGCTCTGCCCCCAGAAGCCCCTGGGGGAGTGAAGGGAGGGAACCCCAACAGCATTCCTGGGATGGAGTGTCCCTCATCTTAAAGCTGCTATCAGCACCAAGCTACCAGTCGTTTAGTTTTGGGGGAGTCAGATACTCCATGCGGATTTGGGGCTGGAATTTTGAAAAGGGGGTCCGAACCCTGGCCCCCAGGTGGTTTCAAGGGTCAGCTGACTTCTGGGGTGACCCTGGGGAAGGTGGATGGGAGACTAGGGATGAAAAGAAGGCTGGAAAACATCATGTCTCAATGCAGAAGCTAAGCAGCAGGTTGTTTGTGGGAGAAGAGGGGTCTCAGGACATGGATGCAGGGCGGGAGCAATGCAGGAGCCTGGCACGCTGGGAGCCTCCTGTGAGCCCGTGGCTTTCCTCCCTGCAGATCCTGGATGAGGTGGAGAAGCGGCATCAAATCTCCATGGCTGTCATCTACCCATTCATGCAGGGCCTGCGCGAGGCGGCCTTCCCTGCTCCCGGGAAGACTGTCACCCTCAAGAGCTTCATCCCTGACTCGGGCACGGAGGTAGGAGAAAGGCACTGCCCTTCCTGGCAGGAGAGGGTACTCATGTGGCACCTTCAGCATGCTCCTTTCATTCACCAGGTTAGGATGCAGGGAAGCCAAGACAGCCGAGAACCAGGGTTGGTAGAGTGAGTGGCAGAACTGAACCTTAAACCTAAATTTTCTGTTCCCCCTGACCTGATGCTAGCAAGGACTTAGTCCTCGTTCAAGCAATCGAGACTTTAAACTGTAATAAGCATGATTACGAGAAAGCCGGGTTCCTGCCGCTAGAATGGACTTCTCCCCCTGGACTCAAACTGCCACTGGCTCCCAGCCCCCACCCTTATCCTCTTGGTTCCCTCCATTATGGCCTCCCTCTGTGTCTTTTTTTTTTTTTTTTGAGACCAGGTCTCACGTGTTGCTCGGGGTAGTCCCAATCCCGCGGACTCACGTGATCCCCAGCCTCAGCCTCCCCAGTAGCTGGGATTACAGGTGCCCACCAACATGCCTGGCTGCTTTTTCGAGATCAGATCTCACTATGTTGCCTAGGGAAAACTCAAGCGATCCCAGGCCTCTTGCCTCCCAGCACTTGGATTACAGGCATGTGCCACCACACCCAACTTCTCCCTCTGTGTCTTATCGCCTGACTAGCCCCACCCCAGGGGGTTCCCACCCTTCCCCAACAGGGATATCTTTGTTTTAAGGTTCCCTGAGGTAGCAGGTGGAACATTGTTTTAAGAATTTCAGGCCTGACCAGTGCTAGATAACCTGTGTCCTTCTGGACTATGACTTCCTATGAGATATTAAGGGGTGGAATAGGCTTTTCTACTCAAAAAATAAGGATAGAATGCCTACTGTGGACCAAGCATGACTGTTTTCTGGGCTGAAAATGGTCACTAATGAACACAGTCCCTTCCCTCATGGAACTAAACATCTCGAGGGAGAACCAGGCATTAAAGAAATATAAAGACAAACATGAAATTAAAAATGGGCCAGGCATGGTGGCATGTGCCTGTAAGCATCAGCCTATGAAGCGGCCAGGGCTAGGGATTGCGGTTCAAGTCCCGCCTGGCCCGTAGCGAGACCTAGTTCCAAAAAAATAGCTGGGCGTGGTGGTGCACACCTGTAATCCCAGCTACCTGGGAAGCTGAGGCTGGGGATGGCTTGAGTCTGTGGTACCCCGGGCAACGAGAGCCTGCGGTCCACAGGCAAAAATAGCAAGATATAGTCTCAAAAAAAAAAAAAAAGAAATTAAAAATGGTATGAAGCTGGACACAGTGGCAAACACCTTTAATCCCAGCCTAGGAAAAGAGGCTGAGACTAGGAATCGCTTGAATCTACAGGTTTAAGACCCACCCAAGGCAACATAGCGAGACCTAGTCCCAAAAAATAGCTGGGCATAGTGGCATGCGCCTGTAATCCCAGCAACCTGGGAGGCTGAGGCTGGGGATCACTTGAGTCTGCAGCTCCCCGGGAAACATAGCCAGAGCTATTCTCAAAAAAAAAAGGTATGATTGTGAGTAACAGGATGCTGCGTGAGAGAAGGCGGGGGGAACTTGTACCCTAGGAGGTGGCTGAGGAAACCCTGAGCCTGTGGGGCAGGGAACAGAGTCAAGGCTGGGGCAGGAACAGTGGCGTGAAGGTCTCAGGCAGGAGGGAGCATGCCTGGCTTCAAGATCAGGCAGGAGCTGATGTGGAGAAGCGTGTTGGGGGGGGTTGGGGTGCCCTCAGCAAGGCCGGGAGGTCCCCTCAGGGCAGAGGGATGGGGGTGGGCTTTCAGCAGGGATGGTGAGATGAACTCCAGCGGGAAGAAGGGAGCAGAGACTGGGAGAGACCCAGCAGCTGGGGGTCTATGTCCTCTTCTGCTTTCCCGCAGTTCATCTCTCTGACGCGGCCCCTGGATTCCCACCTAGAACACGTGGACTTCAGATCTCTATGGAAGTGTCTCCATTTTGAGCAGATCCTCCAGATCTTTGCCTCTGCCGTGATGGAGAGAAGAATCATCTTCCTGGCAGAAGACCTCAGGTGAGCCCTGCTTTTGAATAGGCCCTCCCTCCTCCCCCAAGCCAACAGGTTGCTCTGGGCTCAACCCACTGGCAGGTGCTGACAGAAACTAGGTAACAGCACCTCCATGCTCACCCTCCTGCTCCAGTTCTTGGCCAGCACTAACCCCAAAAGACCGTTGCCCTGCTTAGCTGTCAAGCCTGGTGGCTGCCTGAACTAGAGCCCTGATTTAACTCTGTGAATGGTGCAAACTGTTCCTGGGACAGCCCAGGTGGAGACCAGGTAGGGTGGACACAGGTGTGGTTCCGCCTTTGAAAGGCAGAGGGAGAGACGCCAGAGGCCAGAGGCCAGGGTGGAAGGTACTGGTATGGAGGCCAACCCACCTCATCCATGCATTTACCCACTCAGTCTACTCACACTACTGTGTGTCACCTGTTTGGCAGATGCCACGCATCATCAAGGTGTAGACAGACCAGGTCAATGACCTGAAGAGGGTGTAGGATTCTGTCGCGGAGAGCACAGTGTTGACATCAGCAGAGTGAAGTTCAGGTCCTGCTCTTTCCCCTTATCTGCGGGTACCTCTGAGGTTGGTTTCTTCCATGCTTGGAGTCATGGTCTCCTTATCTGTGAAACGTAGCTAATGATCGATTGAACCTCAGGAGGTTGCGTGGGGATGAACTCTAGAGGCCTAGAGTTAACTCTAACGTTAACGTTAACAGTTAACGTTAATAATAAACTTGCAGGCCGGGCACGGTGGCTCGTGCCTGTAAGCTTCAGCCTATGAAGCGGCCGGGGCTAGGGATCGCGGTTTGAGTGTCGCCGGGGGCACATAGCAAGACCTGGTTCCAAAAAAATAGCTGGGCATGGTGGCACGTGCCTGTAATCCCAGCTATCTGGGAAGCTGAGACTGGGGAATGCTTGAGTCTGTGGTACCCCGGGCAACGAGAGCCTGTGGTTCCATGGGCAAAAATAGCGAGACCAAGTCTAAAAAAATAAAAATAAAATAATAATAATAAACTTGCAGGGCTGGGCATGGTGGCGCATGCCTGTAAGCGGTAGCCTAGGAAGCCACGGCAGGGACCAAGGATAGTGGTTTGAGTTCCACCTGGGGCAATGTAGCGAGACCTAGTTAAAAAAAAAATAGCTGGGCGTGGGGGCACGTGCCTGTAATCCCAGCTACCTGGGAAGCTGAGGCTGGGGATTCCTTGAGTCTATGGTACCCTGGGCAACGTGAGCCTGTGGTTCCACAGGCAAAAATAGCAAGACCTAGTCTCAGCAACAACAACAACAACAATAATAATAAACTTGCAGCCAGGTGCGGTGACTGCGCCTTTAATCCCAGCCTTAGGAGACTGAGGCTAGGAATCACTTGAGTCTGCAGGTTCGAGACTACCCCGGGCAACATAGTGAGACATTGTCTCCAAAGATAGCTGGGTGTGATGGTGCACACCTGTAATCCCAACCTTGGGAGGCTGAGGCTAAGCGTGGTCCTGGCCTCTTAGGTGCTCCAAATCTGAGGAAGACCAAAGGAGCAGTGGGAGAGAGTGGGGCAAGAGAAAACCAGTTAAATAGTCTGAGGTGGATCTGCTCGTGTCTGAGGAGGGAGAAAGCCTGGTTCTATATTTTAGGGTAAAGGAAGAAAAGGATGTGAGTGGCCTGGTGTTAGGCCAGTGGTCCAGAGAATGTCATAGGTTTTAAAGGAGAGGAAGTTTGGGCAGAGAGTAAGGTCTGTGGGTTGAGGGTTTATCAGAATCAGTGAATAACAAGAGGAACTCAGTATTGGCTCACCCTGGAGGCAAGTGGCATCACCCTTTGCCTGGGAAATAGCTCCTGCATTCTCAGCTCTGCAGGGAATTTCCCCTGTGGCAGGAGGGAGGCTACTGCTCTGCTCTTTTGCCTCCGGTCAGTGTTTAGGAAGTCAAGGTGAGTCAGGTGCCAGTGTCCTGGCTTGGTGGGGCTGGCTGGACTTAGCTCTCCTGCCTGGACTCCAGGGCCCTCCCTCCACTCCACACTTCCTTCCCAGCTTTCCAACTCCCCAGGCAGGGAGGGGACTTCCAGGCAGCCTAAGTCTTGGCCAGATCCTCAGAGATGCCATCTTTCTAGTTCAGGAAGTCCTAGCTTGATACCAAGAATTGAAACGAGTTTTCCGCGAGCGTGTTTTGATTGGCCTTGGCTTTGGAGCTATAGGAGCCCTGGGAGCTATCAAGGCAGTGGAGGCCGGAGCAGACAGAGAGCAGGGCTGTGCGTGTGGAGCGGGGTGGGTGAGGCTTGGGACTCAGGCCGAGATGGCACAGGGGAGGCATGGCCTGCAGAGATGGCACCGAGAACGCTTCCCTGGCGAGGGCAGAGGCGTCTCCTCTGTGGGACTTTCCAGGTAGGAATCGCCAGGCAGGGGTTCCTGGAATCCAGGAATTTCCCAGTCTAGCTCAGGCACCAACCTGGTAACTTTAAATTAAACAGCGTGGCCAGAGGGAGCCATGAGAGGTGAGGAAGGGAGGAGGAGACACAGAGAAGAAGGAAACAGGCCTGGCCTCTGCTGCCCGCCCATGTTTACATGTTTGTCTCCCTTAACAACACTACGAGTTCCTTAGGAGCTGTCACTCCATGCTTCCTGGCATCCTTGGCACAGTGCTGAGGCTCTGGACGGCACCTCAGCCATGATCTGTTGGAGTGAGGGCATTTCTTCCTCCTGTCTCTCTTTAGAGCTGCTTTTTTTTTTTTTGGAGACTAGGTCTTGCTATTTTCACCCGTGGAACCACAGGCTCATGTTGCCTGGGGTACCACAGACTCAAGCAATCCCCAGCCTCAGCTTCCCAGGTAGCTGGCATTACAGGCATGTGCCACCACATCCATCTATTTTTGGGGACTAGGTCTCGCTACATGCCCCCGGCGGGACTTGAACTGCGATCCCTGGTCCTGGCCGTGGCTTCCTAGGCTGCCGCTTCCAGGCATGCGCCACCATGCTCAGCCTTAGAGCTGCTTTTATTCGGGGCCAGTAGTGCTAAGAAGACTAGTTGGGAAAGCAAGAATCAACTCTGCCCCACCCCTGCTGAGAAGAGCTCAACCCCTCCTGGCTTCTGCCCCCACCCCTTCCAGGAGGCATTCCCAAGCCCTGCAGGGGTGGAGCGTGTGGGGTCCACAGGGGTGGAGTGCTGGGAGGCTCCTCTGACTCTTTCTCTGTGCCTGCCCCCAGCACCCTGTCTCAGTGCATCCATGCGGCTGCCGCGCTGCTCTACCCCTTCAACTGGGCTCACACCTACATCCCCGTGGTCCCCGAGAGCCTCCTAGCCACTGTCTGCTGCCCCACCCCCTTCATGGTTGGAGTCCAGATGCGGTTTCTGCAGGAGGTGATGGATAGCCCCATGGAAGAGGTAGGACATGGAGGGAAGGGGAGGGGGGCAGGACTGGAAACCAGCCACCTAGGCCCCCCCCCCCAATCCCAGCCCCGCTGCTGAGAGCTGTGAGGTGTGGGGAAAACTGCTTCACCTCTTTAAGCTTCCTCGTTGGTCAGATGGGGTCGGTGTTCAGTTCCCAGGGTCATCGAGGGAAATAACTTGCCTCAAGTGCCTTACCTGGGACTGGACGTAGAGTTGACACTCAGTGAGTGTCTCCTCCCCATTCCAGGATCTTCTCCTGCAGGCTGGAGGAACAGCACATATTTAGAGATCAGAGGTCAGAGGTCAGAGGTTAAAGGTCATTCAGCTGTCACAGGCCAGCCGGTTCCGTCGAGCAGGCGCTGGAGTGGTCAGCCTTTTTCTGAGCAGATATGCACAGCTGGTCTGTACCACACACACCCCACTGGAATGCCGTAGGTCCTGTGGCAGTGAGCAACAGTGGGTCGCTCTTGCAAACCAGGATACTTGAAAATGCAGACTTTTGCAGCAAGTCACCTCTGATGAGCTCAGAACTAAGTTGACTAATGAGAATATAGGTTCTACCCACTTTGATTTTGTTGACTTGCCTCTTGGCCATGCCCCCCGATATCCTAGAGGTCTCCACAGTGAAAACCAACATGAGCAGCATAAACCTGTCTCCAGGGTTGGAGGAATCACATGAGCATGTGCTCTGCTTCAGGCTACCCAGGAGGATTTTTGGAAGAGAGCTTGTTCCTCCATTTTAAGCCAAAGAGCTGTGTGGGTCTCTCTGCCTTGGCCAACGACAGCCTCCCCTGCAGACAGACACCTACCGAGAGGAGAGGCAGGGGGAGAAGCAAGGTACTAAAGAGGCTTGAGGCCAACCCTAGTGGGGGGACTTGCCTCCCCCTTGTCCAAAGGCCCTTCCCCAAGGCCACAGAGGCAATGCTGGAACCTCTCAAGGACAGGCTGATACAAAGTATTCCTGGAAACAAAGAGGCTTCCCTGCTTCCCTGGCCCTCCCGGCCTCCTCTGAGTGCCCAGCACACATGCCCTTTGAACAAGGCTTTGCCTTGTGACTAACTGGGACAGAGGATCAGACTCAAAGTGTCCCAGTGCCAGAAGTTGTGAAACTTCCTGACGCTGCTGCTCTTCAGAAGCTGTAGCTCCTCCCTCAATGAGCAGGCGCAGCGACACCCCAAAGCCAGTCCCACTGCAGCTCCTGCTCCCCAAGGACCACGGCTTGTAGACTGCTTGGAAGCACCCTGTGAAATGGGCAGGGAGTGAGCCAGGGCCCGGCCAGGGGTGGGGATACCTGGACTCCCCATGTAAACTCTGGAAGGGGCCACTTGATGGAAAGTAATAGACCAAGTGCTGGAAAGATTTCTGGCCGCAACTTCACAAGGAAATTCTTCACTCTTACCTCCCAGCCCCCATGATGAACAGCCCTCCCTGAATAAAGGCAGCTGAGCTTATATATACAAGCGATTTCAGGCCTGGACTAGTTCAATGTTCTCCCCAGTGATGGATAATTACATGCCTGCTCCGTCTTTTGGCACATTTTCCAGTCCCTCTCTTTCCCTTTATTTGGAAGAAGGACACAGAACGGGAACATTCACTCTATTGTCGAGAACCGGGGTCATGAGCTGGAAGAAGGGCGCTGTAGGTATTTAAATGACCAGCGCCAGCTTGGCGAGGGGTCGGGGTGGGTAGGGGGTTAAGATAAACTACTGAAAGGGAGCAGCTGTCTCAGTGTCCCCTGGATGTTGTTCTTCAGAACCCAAGGGTGAAGCTCCTGAACTTTCAGAAGCTTCAGATCCCAGTTCTATGGGCAACTTTCCCATGGAAAGGTTGGAAACAAATGCAATGACCTCTGAGTATCCAAAAACGCCATCTGCGGGTTGGAATCCAAACGAGCCTATTTGTAGTCTCTGGCCTAGACTGAAGGGTCCTTAGGCAGCGATGGTGCCCATCCTAGAATGCAGGTCTGCAGCTTCCAGCTCTTTCTTTTCTGTCTCAAGGCTATGACAGCAGCTTTGCCCCTGCCTTCTTCCCTCTTCCTGATGACCCTGGCCTGCTTGCTTTCTCTTGCTGTTTCCCGCTGGACGACCCTAGCCCCGGGGAAGTTCTATAAATAGAGCTCTGGGATATGATACATACGGCTTGTAGCAAGAATTAAACCATCAAACAATGTCCACACCTGTCCCAAAGCTGAACAGGGGGCAGGAGGTGAAGGCGAGTTGTGGGAAGGCTGCCATTTCAGGACAGTACAACCTCAGCTTGGAAACTGGTTCTACTATAATTTAACTGCTTTGGGTCTGTTTTCCCACCAAAATAGGGGTGGATGTGGGTTCTCAGGATCTTGGAGTCCAGGGGGTCTCAGGGCTGGAGTCTCCACACTTCCAGTGTCTGGGAGTGGGAGTAGGGCACACCCAGGGGTCCTGAGCTGGGAGAGGGGATTAGTAGGCTCTGCCTTCCATGCCTAACCCTGCCAGCATAGTTGGGCTGGAGGTGGGAGTGGAGGTACTTCTGTTTGTTTGTTTGTTTGTTTGTTTGTTTGTTTGTTTGAAGAGACTAGTTCTCACTAGTTGTCTCAAACCTACGGACTCAAGTGATCCCTAGCCTCAGCCTCCTAGGTAGCTGGGATTACAAGTGTGGTCCACCACACCTAGCTTAGGGAGTGGAGGTACTTTTGGATGGCTCAGGACCTTGGAGAAGAGCTCCAGCACATCCCTACTATGGCCTACACTGCTGGCAGGGGTGGAGGGACAAGGTGAGTCCTATGCCACAAGGATCTCAGGGTCTTAGGGTCTTGAATCTAGGAATCTCAGGCTGGGGAATCTGGCCTCTGCTTCCACATGGGCAGGGGGTGGGGGCTGGACACCTCTGCTGGCTCTTGGGCTGGGGAGGGGGGAGTTAGTAGGCTCTGCCTTTCAGGCCCAACTCTAGTTCCAGTTGGGTCAGAGGAGAGAGTTGAAAGTCCTCCCTGGACCCCCCCAAACCCAGGAGAGGCCCCCAGCACACCTTTGCTACAGCTTAGACTGCTGGCGGGGTGCAGGTAGGGCAAGTTCTGTGCTGCTGGGGTCTCGGGGTCACGGGGTCTTGAGGTCTCAGGGGGGTCACAAGCTGGGGGACCTGGCCTCTCCCCTTATTTGGGAGGGTAGGGAAGGAGGTTGGGCAGATCCCCAGGGATCCTGAACTGAGAGAGGGGAGTTGTAGGCCCCGCCTCCTGGGCCCGTCCCGAATGTAAGAAAAAAAAGAAGAAAAATAGGGGTGGCTCGTTCTTGCCTCTGTGGGGCTCTTGGGAGGATTAAATGACATAGACCTTACAGAGCACCCATGTGTGCCGAGGCTGCCTGTCCCAAATGGAAAAGCAATTGCACTGACCCCTGTTTCATTCAGGGAGTTTGGTTTCCCCGCCATGTTTTTCCTCTCTGCCTGAGCCCTCTCTTCTGCATGCCCTCCCCTCCCCCCCGCCCTTCTATACCCTCCTTCTCTTTCTCCAGGAAGGAAATAGATTTCCAAAGAGAGAAGTGAGGAGCAAATAGACAGGCAGGCAGGATGTGAATCTAAGATGCTGATTTTGTTGCTTTGGGGCTGAAGGCTACAGCCATGGGAAGAAACAGAGACGGTGCGGTCCTTCTGAGGTCTGTGAAGAAAGGGCAAAAGATAAAGCTGTTCTGTGTTTGCTGGGTGCGGTGGCGTGCACCTGTTATCCCAGTGCTGGGAGACTGAGGACAAGGATCGCTTGAGTCCACAGGTTCGAGACTACCCTGGAAACAGAGCGAGACCTAGTCCCCCAAAAAGTAGCCAGGCATGGTGGTGCGTATCTGTGATCCCAACTACTTGGGAGGCTGAGGCTAGGAATCACTTGAGTTCTTAGGTTCGAGTACCATGGGCAACATAGTGAGACTTAGTCTAAAAAAAAAAAAACAAAACAAATAAAAGACCACAAAAACCGTTCTGTGTTTATTTTAGGTCCTGTTGGTGAATCTCTGTGAAGGAACCTTCTTAATGTCAGTAAGTATCTGGGTTCAGCATCCATGTAGACTCGTCACTACCTCGGTCACTCACCCTAGCATTTAGTCATACTTCCTGTATGACATGCAGTAGCCTCTCTCCTTTCTGAAGGGGCTCCTGGCGAAGATGCAAACAACTTCAACAAAGCAGTCAGTGTTAGTGCCTTTACACACCACAACCACAGGGTGAGAGAGGAGACAGCTGCTGCTTCCAGACCAAAGACTGACAGCTCTACAGGCCTGAGGGAGGAGCAGAAGTGTAAATCCGTGCCCTCCTTGTGCTCTCCCGACACTTCCCTCCCTGACTCCCTGACTTGCCTCTGTCCTCTCCTAGGTCGGCGATGAAAAAGACATCCTACCACCCAAGCTTCAGGGAGAAATCCTAGATTGTCTTGGCCAGGGGATCAGTGATTCACAGAGTAAGTCCTAGACCCTGTTTACATGGGTTTTCCCCAAGGCTCTCAAGGCCACGATCTCTGGTCGTTCTTTTCCAGAACGAAGTTAAACTCACTCAGCAATGCTGAGCTAGTTCCACAGATCTAGATTTTAGGACAAGTCTGAAATTTTATCCTTCTTAAGCCGTGGTGCAGAGAGAACGCATGCTCTACCTGCCTTTTTTTTTCCCCCATTTTTCCTTTCTTTTTCTTTTTCCTTCTTTATTTTTTTCACTTTTTTCCTTCCTTTTTAAAATTGATTGCATATATAGATAGATATAGATATATTATATATCTGTGACATCATTATATATCGAGGTAATTCTCCTACCACTTTTGTCACCTCAAACCATCATCTTAATCTCTTGTATCCATCCCTCTCCTGACTTTACCCCCTCCCCCCCTAGCGCTATGCTTCAGTTTTACTGAGTTTGTTAGTTTTAAGATTTTAGGACTTAGGACAAGTCTGAATATAAGATTTTTATCCTTTCTAAGCTGTGGTAGAGAGAGAATGCATATTCCACCTGCCATTTTATTTTATTTTTTTTTACTTTTTAAAATTGATTGCATATATATATATATATATATATATATTTTTTTTTTTTTTACATCGTTGTATACCGAGGTGGTTCTCACACCACCTTGTCCCCTGTGAACCATCATCTTAATCTCTTGTGCCCCTCCCCCTCCCTAGCTCTGTGCTTCAGTTCTGCTGACAGTTTGTTAGTTTTAAGTTTACGTGTCCTTTCGCTTGTTTGTTTTCCCTGTATCCCGCATATGGGTGAGATCATTCAGTATTTCTTTTTCTTTTTGGCTTATTTCTGCCGCTAGCATGATTCCTTCTAGGTTCATCTGTGTTATCACAACTGCATCAAATTTATCTTTTTGATTGCGGAGTAATATTCCAGTGTGTACATATCCCACAACTCTCTGATCCATTCATCTGTTTGGGGGCATTTGGGTTCCAGCTGCCATTTCAGTCAACATGTCCACTTGGTGTCCCTCTCCAGTCCGTTCCCAGCAGCTCTCAACTTCTGGGGTGAAGGTGCTGGGAGGTAAGAGTGGGTGGCTTCATCCTCTACCCTCCTGACATGACCTCTCTATTGTCTGCAGCTCTAGAACAAATCAATGAGCATATCTCAGGCCCTTTTGTGAATTTCTTTGTGAAGACAGTGGGCCACTACACCTCCTACATCAAGAGGGAGGCCAGTGGGCAAGGCAGCTTCCAAGAACGGGCCTTCTGCAAGGCTCTGACCTCCAAGACCAACCGCCGCTTTGTGAAGAAGTTTGTGAAGACACAGCTCTTCTCCCTGTTCATCCAGGAAGCTGAGAAGAGCAAGAACCCCCCTGCAGGTAGCGTGACAGCCTCCACCAGTCCCAGCCTCTGAGCCGGGCGGCTCTGGACAGGAAGGAGTAATCGCAGCCTATTGTAGCGCATCAGCTCGAGGTTGAGGTCTCGGGCTGACACCTTGTAGGGATTGTCCTACACACTGGTCATCAGGACTGGGCCTGCTGTGTAGTCTGAGGCCAATTCCGGCCTGTTCTCCCTTGTTCGTAGGCCTTGTTTTCAGTCCTAGCTGGTACCTGGCTCCCCTACGGCTTGGGTGGGCTTGGGAACCCAGGCCAGAAAGTGGGGTGGGGGGGAGGGAGGTGTGGGCAGCATGGGGAGCAGAGAAACTATTTCTTTTTTTCCCTCTCACTTTTTTTCCTTTTGAGACTAGTTCTCGCTATGTTGCCTTGGGTAGTCCTGATCCCACAGACTCAGGCGATTCCCAGACTCAGCCTCCCAGATAGCTGGGATTACAGGCGTGCACCACCACACCCAGCTGCTTTTGTTGTTGTTGTTGTTGAGATTAGGTCTCGCTATTTTTGCACGTGGAAGCAGGCTCTCGTTGCTCAGGGTACCACAGACTCAAGCAATCCCAGCCTCAGCTTCCCAGGTAGCTGGGATGACAGGCGCGCACCACCACGCCCAGCTATTTTTTTGGAACTAGGTCTCACTACGGGCCTCAGGCGGAACTCGAACCGCCATCCCTAGCCCTGGCCGCTTCGTAGGCTGAAGCTTACAGGCACGAGCCACTGTGCCTGGCCTCCAACTGCTTTTTTGAGAACCAGGTCTCACTATGTTGTCCAGGGTATTCTCGAACCCATGAACTCAAGCTATCCCTGTCCTCTTGCCTCCCAGCGCTTGGATTATAGGTGTGTGCCACCATGCCAGCTCAGAGAGGCTATTTCTGATCCTCACTCCTGAGCTTCTAAAAGCTAGCGTGTGGGCAGAATAGATGCTTAATCCTTGTATCTGCATCCACAGGCTATTTCCAACAGAAAATACTTGAATATGAGGAACAGAAGAAACAGAAGAAATCAAGAGAAAAAACTGTGAAATAAGAGCACTCTGAACAGGACTGATGACAGGCCAGTTTTGGACTTTGGACCCACTAGCCTGGCAGGGTCAGCGAAGCTGTCAGCAGCCCCTGGACCCACGACTTTCTTCCATCTCGGTCACTAAGTCTTGCATCTAGCTGGTGTCTGAGTTTGGGTCTCTGGAATCAGCTTCTTCAGGACTCTGGAAGACTCTGACCTGTGCACGGAGTTGGGCCAGCGCTGCGTTTCTGCTGAGGGGACACAGAGCAGGAACCTTGGGGCAGGTGATGTAGAGGCTGTTAGAAGTTGCTGCAACTCTCCCCTCCCTGGAACCACTACTACAGAATCCTCCACTGAGAGGCAGCTGTGGGCAAGAGGCTGTCTCATCATGTGGAAAAAGATCTGGGAACTTGTGAGGAAGAGAATAAAGACAGAGCCCTTGTGGTTTATGTTGAGTATCTTTGATTTCTGCTACGTGAGAACTAAGACCAGACAGGTGACAATAAGCTAGACCAGGGAAAAAGGATCTGGTAGAGGAGGCCCAGGACTCAGACTGTGTTTAAGGGGGCAGATTTACGGGGTTCAGCAGCAGCACAGGGGACAGGGCAGTTCTTGCTTCTAGCCAGGGCACCTGCCAGCGTCCAGGCTGAAAAGGGAGAAGGGCTTGCAGGTGGCATGTCAGGAACGGAAGCTAGTGAGGAACATGGAAGTATTTCCACAAATAGGTCCATCTGCTTGTCACAGTTTGGAGCCTTCCGTTTTAGCACATCCTCCTTTTCCTTCATTACTTGGTGTCAGTTCAAGTCTGGCCAAGGTAGAGCTTCAGTCCTGCTATTTTTCCTGCAGGAAAGACAATCACACCAAGTCCATGGAGCTGAGGGTCCGTCTTTCCCTGGTACCTCCCTCTGCTGACTGCTTTTGTCTCAACATTGCAAGGGACAGGAAGTTTTTAGAAAGGTCTTTTTTTTTTAAATTTTAAAATATTTTATTTTGTAATTATCATACAACATTGGCCATGTTGCATGGTTGTGTCCCTTATTTCCCACCGCAAATCCCCCTGACCCCCCCCCCTTCCTCCCTCTGGTCACTCCAACTTCTCTCGCTGCAAACTACTGGTCTGTGACCCACGGGACGCTCCTTTTTTGTCTTCAAACTATGTCATCCCTCCCCGGGTGTGGACTTGCCCACCTGGACAGCAACAGATGAGGCTGCTCAGATCTCCAGCAGTAGCTGAGGCAGACAGTCAGGCCGAGCA
>PVHY01027989.1:0-15671 GCA_004024945.1 Uropsilus gracilis | reverse complement strand
AGCTCCGGGGCCTTGTGAACGGTTGCATACACACTAAGAAAAGGAATCCCGTAATAAAGATGACTGACCTCACCAGAGGCGAGCCGCGCCGCGCGGTCTGGGCGGGGCCGGCGCTCCCGGAACCACACTTCCCGGCGTCCCCGGCGGCGGGAGCGCTCGCCTACGGGGGCCGGGAAGGGGCGCGTCCCTGGGGGCGGCTCAGCTTCCGGTCGCCATGGGCCGGCTGGGCTCCGGGCTGCTGCAAGGGTGGCTGCGGGCGGCGCGGACGCGTGGCTGCGGGTGGCCGGCAGCCGGCGGCGGCGCCCGGGCCTCCAGCTCCACGCCCGCCCACGACGGGCTTGAGGGCCCGGTGCGCCGGCGCTCCTACTGGCGCTACCTGCGGCGTCTGGTGCAGGGAGCGCCGGAACCGCCGTACCGGCACGTGTGCCAGGTCGGGGACCCGGCGCTGCGGGTCGTGGCGTCCCCCGTAGAGCCTGCGCAGCTGGGGGGGCCCGAGCTGCAGCGGCTGGTGCAGCGGCTGGTGCAGGTGATGCGGCGCCAGCGCTGCGTGGGCCTGAGTGCGCCGCAGCTCGGGGTGCCGCTGCAGGTGCTGGCCCTGGAGTTCCCCGAGCCGCTCTTCCGCGCCTGCGCGCCGCGCCTGCGCGAGGCCCGCCAGATGGAGCCCTTCCCCCTGCGTGTGTTCGTGAACCCCAGTCTGCAGGTGCTGGACAGCCGTCTGGTCACTTTCCCCGAGGGGTGCGAGAGCGTCGCCGGCTTCCTGGCCTACGTGCCCCGCTACCAGGCCGTGCAGATCTCAGGTGCGGGGCGGCGGGGACCCTGGGGCGGTTGTTCAGCGCGTCCTTCTCTCTGGAGGCGGCGGCTTCGGATTCCACGAGTTTCCGCAAAGCTGGCGTTAAAGTAGATGGTTAATCAGCGGAGCCTCCGGCATGAACTAAGTGCGAGACCAGGGAGTGGACGGGAATCGGTAGAGGAGGAGGCACCTGTGGGAGCAGACCTACCTCGAGCAGGATGGCGGGGCAGGTCCTAGCGCCGCTGTTGGACCCGGCCACAGCACTGTTTCTGCTTCGCTTGCTCTGTCCTCTAGCGCACGAGCACGCACACACCCCCTTGCACCCCAAACAGGTCTGTCCGGGCCAGAATAAGCTGTTTCCAGCCCTTCACACTACAGGACGTTTTGCAGAATGTGATTCTTGGCTTCGTTTGGGATGATTGTTCCTCTAGATCAAGACACTGGTTCAAAAGGGTCAGCAGTCCGTGATACCCCTTTATTTCATATTGTGCCACGATTAAATACTTCCCTTAAAAATTGAAGGCGAAGCCTGGTAAGGTGGCGCACCCCTGTAATCCAAGCGCTGGGAGGCAAGAGGCCAGGGATCGCTTGAGTTCACGGGTTTGGGCGCCTGTAATCCCAGCTACCTGGGAGGCCGAGGATTGCTTGAGTCCGCGGGTTCAGGGCTACCCCGGGCAACATAGCAAAACCTAGTCTTCAAAAAGAAAAGAATTGAAGGTGAACAGTAATTTCCAAAGTGGGAGGAGTGTTCAGAAGAAAAGCACCTTAGCAAGATCACATCTCAGAGCTGTAGTGTAGTGAGCCCAGTAACCCAGCTGTCAAGTAGGAAACCCGGCTGAGTACTTGGCACCGGCATAGCTGAAGCATCTTTTCTGGGAACAAGAGGGACCGTTACCTACAATTTCCTCTGATGTTGCATCTTACAAATAAGGCAGGCAGGGCCGAAGGCAGGAGAGGGGTGAGGCAGGTGTGAATGATGGGGGTTAGTGTGGCCTTACCCGGACTGTAACTCTCTTTGCAGGGCTGGACCCTAAAGGAGAGCAGGTGGTGTGGCAGGCCAGCGGGTGGGCCGCCCGCATTGTCCAGCATGAGATGGACCACTTGCAGGGCTGCCTGTTCATCGACAAAATGGACAGCAAGACGTTTACAAACATCCACTGGATGGAGGTGAACGACTAAAACAGTCTCGCTGTATCTGAGGGTTCCAGAAACGAAGGTGCTTCGACTATGAGCTGGGCCTGACTTACGTGGCATCAGTTTGGCACTGGCTCAGCTCTGATGGAAAAGCAGATTGCCAAAGCAAGCCAAGCCAGGTTTGGAAGATACTGTTAAGTGTCTAACCTGAAAAGAGCTCTAGGCAAAATACTGCCTTCAGCTTGAGAAGAATACGCTCCCTGAAGGAGTGAGCTCTTCTTGACAGTAGCCGTTCTTAGTGGAACTGCTCTGTTCCCCAAGAAGCCAAGATTTGATGAGTATGTAGTCGCCAAACATCTGAAAGCTATGTTTAAAAATATTAAGGTTCAGGCTGTGTTTGACCATCTTCCTGGAGTTCTTATTTTTATAAAAGGCTTGTGTGTGTCTTAATGTGAAGTCCTTTTCTTTTCCTGGGATACCAGTTTGCTTGTGGAAGTAAAACAGAAGTGTCTCCACTCAAGGCAGTGTTTAATGACATGGATGTAAATGAACACCCACACATTTTAACAGGGTTGAGTACAATTAGGCTTCTACCTTTGTCCTCTACCTTTATCAGACAAAGGGGACATTTTCCCACCGAGCTCCCTTGAGCAAGTGGCATTTGGTTCCTTTGGACAGAGGCTGTGGAGCAGGAGGGGCAATAGTTGAGAGGGAGCAGGGAGCCTCTGCCTGTCATAATTAGGATAGAAACAGCCCCACTCCAAGCGCTGGGAGGCAGGAGGCCTGGGATTGCTTGAGTTTACGGGTTCGAGACTATCCTGGGCAACATAGCGAGACCTGGTCTCAAAAAAGCAGCTGGGTATGGTGGTAGGGCCTGTAATCCCAGCTACCTGGGGGGCTGAGGCTAGGAATCACTTGAGTCCGCAGGTTTGATACTACCCTGGGCGACACAGCGAGACCTAGTCTCTAAAAAAAACACAGCCCCACGGGTGTGTCCTGGTCACCTTACTAGTTATGGGAAATGAATTGGCATCATGCTGACCAGTGGTTGGCCTTAAGATATTGTCAATACTTTCTCAAGAGGTGAAGGAACTTTCTTTAGGTACTTGTTCTCAGCTTGTTTTTGAGCTTTTCAACATATCTACTCTTACCGGAGTCTTCGAAGTTCAATTCGTTGGTCCAATTTCAAAGTTAATTTCCATGAAATAAGAAACCCATTAAAAGTGTCTTCCACAGCAATTCGTTAAACAGGCCCTGGGAAGGCTCACTGTTCCGAATAGCTCTCTCCTGTGAGGCCCAGCCAGAGCGCACTGGCTCTGTGTGCATTCCACTGTGGAGAGGGGCAAGATCTGGCATCTGCCCCGAGGTGAGCTTAGAGACGTGGCCACTGGGAAAGTCTGTAGAAACTCTTCTTCACCCTGAAAAAATGGGTCCTTATGGAAGCTTGAATTCAGGATTGCTGCTTCTCCTTGGACAGTATTGAGAAGTTCCTGCAGAGTGGCGTCAGAACACCTTGATGCTTCCTACGGTCCGCAGGTTGAGTCCTTAGTAACACTTTTGTACTGCAGTCAGTAGTCTTTGCTTGCAGCTTCCTGGCCTCATGGCCCAAGAATAAAGGACTCCTCAGTGGGCCCCCAGGAAAGCCTGAAGACAGTGTTGCTGACAATGAGCTTCACTGTTGTAACCGAATCACATCAGGAAGGAGACCAACTAGCTCAAAACACTACAGCCTGAAGGCCACGAATCCTTGCATGTCCAATACGGAGCACCTTCCATCTCGGGCAGGCAGCAGCCGCACGAACCACATGCACAAGTAGCATCCACAGGGCATGAAAGAAACCAACTTCCAATCCAAGCCAATGCGAGCAGAAGGCTTAGCACAGAGCTCCCGGTGGGGAAAAAATGAATCTAAGTATCTGCGCACAAGGGAGGACACTGCTCTGTGTTCCTGGCTGTGTTTTATGTGGTCAGGTCATAGCGTCAGTGTGAGGCTGATTCAGCCTCAGTGTGAACAAAGCATTCACCGGTGGTGAGGGGAGATGGTGGAATGGCAGAGCATCTGCGCACGCTGCAGTGAGAGCTGATAAGCCCCAGTAGCACTTCTGTTAACCACTGTGACTTTTTTTTTTTTTTTTTTGAGACTAGGTCTCGCTATTTTTGCCCGTGGAACCACAGGCTCACGTTGCCCGGGGTGCCACGGACTAAAGCAATCTCCAGCCTCAGCTTCCCAGGTAGCGCCTGCAATTACAGGCACACGCCACCACAACCAGCTATGTTTTTGGAACCAGGTCTTGCTACGTTGCCCCGAGCGGGACTTGAGCCACAATCCCTGGTCCCTGCCGTGGCTTCCTAGGCTGCCGCTTACAGGCATGCTCCACCATGCCCAGCCAACCACTGTGACTTGTCAGGGGGTTTAAGTAGCAGAAATGGGGAAGCAGATGAAAAATCCCTCTGATTCAAGTAAAGTTAAAGATACAGAATTCAAAAAAGGCGCTAAAGTGAAGTGATACCAGCAAGAAGCATAGGGAAAATCCAGCGTAAGTGCCGTCTGGAAGTGAGACTCACTGATGCAGCAGGTGGGGTAGAGTGAAGGGGGCCAGCTAAGCCCCCTCCCCCCAGCACTGGAGGGTGGTGCAGGACCCAAGCTTTTGAGGAACCAATAGAGATTTGCCCCAATTCGGCAGCTACTTCTAGATCAAAGCAACACAGTACAGAGCCACCAAGAGCTAAGAGGTGGCCATGTGATTCATTCTGGACTCTTCTGATTTTAAAAATTAAAGCATATGGGAGGCTGAGGCTGGGGATCACTTGAGTCCGTGGGTTCTACAACCCTGGGCAACACAGCAAGACCTAGTCTCTTAAAAAAAAAAAAAAAAAAAAAAAAACCCAAAAAACTGAAGCATAAGCCTGGTTTCTGGATGGACGGGGAGAGCTCAAAAAACCAGGCCTTTACATAGCCTCTCGGGGCTGCCGGCTCTGGAGATGTCCCTATCAGGAGTCACAAACTCAGGGGCGACCAGGGCTGGGCAGGGAAGCAGTCCCTGGGGGGAGGGGAACCGGAGCGCTCATTCCCCTGGGAACGGCAGCTGGCAGGCTGCTTCATGGGAAGCAGACCCAGTGTCGCCTAATCTTCCTGAAGCCAGATCTGTCTGAACTTGGACATCAACTCTTGATTTATAACTGTTGGCAGCGGACCAAACAGAACAGCTGCCGGCCCTGCCTGGCACAGAGGCCTCCAGGGCTGCCAGCCTGTTACCTGAGGCTGGACCACGGGGAGAGCCTCTCAGGTCCTTTACACACCTGCGGCCACACTTTCCCTCTTGGGGGAAAGGTGTCTGACTCCGACTCCGGGGAAAGGCCTGAGCACCGGCAGCTAGCGACATTCCGACTTGCTTCCTACGCTGAAGAGATGAGAGAGAACCAAAGGGTCTCGACGGGAAGCCAGACCGGCCGTGAAGAGCCACAGACAAGAGTCAGAGAGATGAGATCACTCGGATGGCTCAAGAAGGGAAAAGGGTTTATTAGCCCGCTTCCAGGGGCAGCGCTGGGTTCAGTATTCTCACATTCCGAGGGAAGGAGAGGCAGCGGTGAGACCACCTGACTGCCTGCACTCCTGACTACACAGCTCTGTGCCTGCAGGGACCCGCCTCTCCTGCAGGGAGAACACGGGGTCCGGGAAGCCCACCGGGGAGGGTGAGAATGGTCTGGTGGCTTCCCGGTCGGCCACTGCAGGGAGAGCTTGGGCCGGGGGTCCAGGGCGTCAGCCGTGCTGTCCACAGGAGCAACACTTGGGGCAGGAGGAATGGCGGTGAGGCCCGGTGGCCGCTCTGAGGATCTGCTCACCGACCCCACTGCATGGGCCGCTCGCACGCCTGGATGCTCCCGGGCGATTTGAACTTAATTTATAAACAAGACGAAGATCCAAGCAGCATTAATTTAGGGGAACAAAAAAAAGGTTAAAAAAAAAAAACCAAACCAAACCACGGAGGGACAGGACAAGGAGTTGGTGACCATCCAGAAGAGGAGGAAGAGCCAGTGCTCCCCCGGGCGCCGAACGTGCTCACGCGTCTCCGTGGCCAGGGAGGCCCTTCCTTCCTGCTCCCCGGCTGGTGGCCCGACGTGGAGGGGACGTTGTAGTGACTTTAGAACGAACCCTGGAGCCCTGTCTTGGCCACCGGTGTGAGGAGTGCCGTGGACGGACCCCAGCGACAGCTCACCTTCACCGTCACCCGCCCGAAGACGCTCCTAACTCTCCTGCCCAAAGTCCTCTGAGAATTTCTTCACTTTCAGGAGGTCATCTGCATTCACGGTGGGCCGGGTGGTCGCCAAGGAACGCAGCATGTCCGACTGCAAGACAAGAGCACGCAGCTGACGAGGAGCATCCTGCAGACCCTCACGCCAGGGTGGGAAGAGGCCTTCCAGCCCCCAAACCCCGACCAACGAGCCCCTCCGTTGCCTCTCTGAACGGCCTCTCTATCCAGATGGGCCTGCTTCAGTCTGAGAGACTCTCAGCTGCCATCCTCAGTCTCCTGAGCAGCCCATCCTAACCCTGCCCACCACACCAGCCACAGTGGCAGACACCGGCCGCTCAGAACAGGCAAGAAAGACCCTACGGAGGGGTCAGGAAGGGTCGGGGAGAGACTGCTGCACGACTGCATCTGACCAAACCAGGCTGGTGTGGACAAGCCAACCCGGGGAACGGTGGCGCCACTGCATGGTTCTTTTTGCTGCAGAGGCTATAATGGGAACACTGCGGCCTCCATCCCGGACCCTACCGCATCTAGTGACTGGCGCTCCGGCTACCCCAGACCCCAAGGCCCCTTCCTGCTGCTTCTGAGCAGCCGCTGCGGCCCAGGACAGAGAAGGGGAGGAGCTTGTTTGTGCTCCTGCCACATCCCACATTCTCTAGGCTGTCCAGTCCCTCTCCCAGCCGGTGACTTACCATGCAAACCACAGGCTCTAGGAGTTTGTCGCCAGGGACATCCATCCAAGTCATCTCTATGGCCCCTGGGTCCCCCGGAGAGCAAGGGGTCAGGAGGTCATCGATCACAACGCTAGGGTTGGTGCGGGAAGGGCCACAGACCTGCAACCAAAGAGGAGCCGACTGGCAGGTGGGGTTGCCCCTGGGTGGCTGGGAAGGGGCGGGGCACCCCAGCCTTTCTCAGTCCTGAGGGTGAACTGACGCCGGGGTTCTGGGTCTTCAGTCTGGAAAGGGTTGGGCTCCTTCACGACTCCACGTCCGAGTAGCCAGAGTGTCTCCGAGCCTCACCTCGCCAGCTTGGGGTCACGTGCTGCTCCAGCCGTGCCCTCCCGACCCCACCCCCCAAGCTCTCGCCCCCAGGAGTGCAGGGGCTTCAAAACGCACTGCCCGCTGACTTCTGCTCCCTGGCAACACTCCCCTTTCCTCCCCCAGGGCCCTGCCACCACCTCTTCTCTCTCTGGACTCTGTGTCACCCCATGGGGTCCCCCCTCTAAGAGCGCCAGGCCTTCTGCTCAGGCTTCCCTCATCACCTTCTAAGAAATGCATCTCTATTTTGTCTGCTGTCTTCCTTGCTAAAAAGAAGGCCCCTGGAGGGCGGGGGTTTTGTACAGGGTCACAAATGTCTCCCCAGCATCAAGAAAATTTCCAGGTACACAGTCGGGCCCACGGCAGATACCTGACAAAAGTCTGCTGTGTGCGTCACAGATCCCTCGTGCAGCCTGTGGTTTTAACCCAGGACTTTCCAGGCCCTTCGCAAGGCCCATGAGCACCATGGCACAGCGCCTACTAGGGGCAGTGGCTGGAACAGCATGGCGCCCTGTCCCCTCTCATACCACCTGCCGTAGCCTCACTCAGTCGGGAAAGAGGAGAGCAGGTGCCCAAAGCTGGAGGGCTCGCTTGGCATTTGCCACTGGTCCTCTGGTCCTCTGGTCCTAGCGTCATCTGAGCAGCCAGCAGGCTGGCAGAGAGGGCCGCCACCCCTGTCGTGCGACACTCTGTACGCAGTTCCCCGCGGGCCCGCTCACCTTTTTGAAGTGTGTTGCCGACTGCACTTTTCTGACGGGCTGCATTAGGGAGTCCCGCACGATGATGCTGATGTCTGCGCCTGAGTAGCCTTCCGTCTTCCGGGCCAGCTCGTGGATGTTGGCGTCTGTCAGGTTGTGGGGAGTGCTGCCCAGATGCAACCGGAACATCTGGGCACGGGCGGCTTCCTCCGGCAAGGGGATGTAGATCCGCTTTTCAAACCTAGGGAGCCAAGCACAGGGCCGGACCTGAGAGCAGATGACAAGACGGACGGACAGCCGAGGGAGAGCAGGGTCTCCCAGAAGCTGGCTCACAGAGGGTCTGGTCACCACGCAGACACAGAGAAGCCTCCAGGGACGGGGGGGGGGTCAGGCAGAAGCGCCGGCGGCCAGCAGTAGGCTGATCGCGCCTGGAGGAAGACCTCAGCTCCCGCCCCACCCCATGGGAAAGACTCACCTCCTCCTAATGGCCGAATCCAACACCCATGGGATGTTTGTGGCACCAAGAACCAGAGTCCCGTCGTTGTTGTTGCCCACCCCTGTGGAGGAAGGAAGGCACAGACCCTGACTCCAAGGACATCTGCCAGGGTCAGTCAGAGCCCGAGGGGAAAGGCTGCAGGGTGAAGAGCTGTGGGACTAACAGCAGAGAGGCAGGTAAAGGCCTCTGGAACCTTCCTGCAAGGAAGGCCTGAGGAGAGGAAGCTTTTCTGAGGTTTTTCCCTCCACCCTAAGAACCACCCAACCCAGCTGCGGCTGAAGACAGCAGCCCCGGGCTGGCTTCGGGTACAGCAAGAAGCAGGGAGGGAGGCCGGGACGACACACACCTTGCATCTGAACTAAGAACTCCGTTTTGATCCTTCGGGCCGCCTCGCTCTCGTTTTCATTGCGGGAGCCGCAGAGGGAGTCCACCTCATCGATGAAGATGATGGAGGGCTTGTGCTGCCTGGCCAGCTCAAACAGGTTCTTGACGAGCCTACGAAACAAGGGGATGCGTCAGGCTGGAAGGTGGACGACACTCCCCAAAGGCCCGCCCAGGGTCCCAGTCCTACTTCTGGCCCCTCACCCTTCCCACAGGGAGGCGGAGACCACAGGTATGTTTGGGTTTCAGGGAAAGACAACAGCGGCTAGTTCCAAGGCAGCACTGTGCTGAGAGGAGCAGGACGCCTCGGTAGCAGCTTCCAGCCCCCCCAGCCCCTGCCCAGCTCTCAGGACACCTGCAGCCAGGACACTAGCACCGAGGCCTCACAGAACGTAGGACAGGTCCCCTCCCTTCCTCTCAGCCTTGGTTTTCTCATCTGTGGAGAGGGCATCTTTGTGGGCAATGAGGTACCACAGAAAGTCCCAGCTGAGGGCAGCACCCCAGACCCAGGGACTGAGTGCCTTTTCCTTCCCATGTGGAGGCATCATCTCTCCGAGCTCGGTTAGGGCAGCGTCTGGCCAGCACTCCAGGGAGACGCTCCGCCCCCAGCAGCCGCTGGGAGGAGAGCCCGGGGGGCAGAGGGACTGCACCTCAGCCGTGTGGCTGACTTACTTCTCGCTCTCCCCCAGCCACTTGGACATCAGGTCTGAGGAGGACACAGAGAAGAAGGTGGAGTTGTTGGCCTCGGTGGCCACGGCTTTGGCCAGGTAGGACTTGCCGGTGCCCGGGGGTCCAAAGAGCAGTATTCCTCGCCAGGGGGTACGCTTGCCTGCAAGAAACAAAGGAGCTGAAGGGAGGGCTGGGCATGGTGGCGCACGCCTTTAATCCCAGCCGAAGAAGGGAGACCGAGGCTAGGAATCGCTTGAGTCCGTGGGTTCGAGACCTGCCCCGGGCAACATAGCGAGACCTAGTCTCAAAAAATAGCTGGGTGTGGTGGTGTGTGCCTGTAATCCCAGCTACTTGGGAGGCTGAGGTTGGGGATCGCCTGAGTCTGCAGGACCCCAGATGCGATCCAGGATCTGTACTCAGATCTGATCCCAGATCGGGACCACCCAGGGCAACATAGTGGGACCTAGCCTCAAAAAAAAAAAAAAAAAAAGCAGAGGGGCCTTTGTCACTGGGAATAGTCATCCAAGACAAACTCGAGGTGCCGAGGGGACTCCATTACCAGCAAGCGCTTGGTACCAGTTCTTGCCCATGGCCCTTGCGACCTTGCACAGCGACACTGGCAAGCACAGGCTCCCCTCGCTGTCCACCCACCGGGACAGAGAAGTCAAAGCTCCAATCACAGGTGTTTGCAACAACAGAAAGATACCAAAGAGCAGGAAGCCTGGGCCCCAGGCCTCTTCCCAGCGAGCACCTGAGGAGGTCAGACTCTCCCCCTTGCAAGGCAAAGGAGCCAAGCCACCCCCTGCTCCCGACACCTCCAGAGGGGGAGCCGTGAGCTGGCTCGCTCAGAAGCCTGGGATCTTCACCTTTGGGCCCAACGCGGTGCCATGCTTACCTGTGAACAGGTGTGGGAATTTGATTGGCAAAATGACAGCTTCTTTGAGGGCCTCCTTGGCTCCCTCCAGCCCGGCCACATCATTCCACCGGATGTTGGGCTTCTCCATCACCACGGCGCCTGCGAGCAGAGGGCAAGAGCCTGGGACCCACTGCCAAGCCGAGGGCCGGCGCCCACCCGCCAGGCCGGGCGCCCCGACACCGCCACAGGGCACCACAGGACGCGCCTCTCACCCATCAGTTGTTCTTGCAGTTTCTTTTTTTCTGGATTATCCCCTTCGCTGTCACTATCACTGCTGGGAAAAGACACAGAAGGGGACAAGTCGGAGCACGAGGCAGAGGGTGAGGAGGCTCAGGAGCACGGTCGGGCTCTGACTGCTGCAGCGGTGAAGCAACGCTGAGAAGGCACCAGCAGGTCCCTCCAGGAAGTCCGGGCCACAAGAGCTCCGAGCTCCCGCAGACACTCCCCTAACCCATCCTCATTCCTTCATTCAGGGAACAAGAAGGTGTGCGTCCACTCTAGAAGGTGGGCGAGGGGTGCTTGTGGTGACCGGGATTCAAGAGCAACGGGGTGAGCTACGGGAGCTGCCGCTGGCCATTCACATGAACACTGTCCCCGAGAGCAGCGGCTGTAACTCAGAGAAGATGGTGTGGAGAGCAGAGCCCCTGGGGACAGAGCACCGTCACTGTCCTCCCCAAGGCCGTCTCTTCCTAGACAGCCGCTATCCTCAGCAACACTTCCCGGGCCTCCTCCCCTTCCTCGAGAGGGCATCCCCTCCCTCAGGAACAGAGGCCCTCTCCTCTGCTGAGGCAGCTGACACCACCTCCGACTCTCTGGCTCTCCCGCCTGGCAGCCCCTCCCTTCCAGGACACCAGTGGCCTCTGTGCTCAACAACTGGCATCTCAACCGTGGGTACACCACAGATGGAGTGCAGTGGGAACAAGGCCCAGGGTGTGGGTGCAGACCCCCAGCAAGCTCTGTGACCAGGGCGACCTCTGTCTCCTCACCCAGCTGATGAAGAAGAGAGTTACGGAACTGCTGTGTATCTGCCCGCTGTGTGTCCGGTTCTGTTCTATTCCAGAGCTCTACCTGCATCATTTCACGTGCGCCTCGGAGTACCCCCAGGAAGGCAGTCCCCTTCCACAGCTGAGGCGTCTGGAGGGACTTGCCCAAGGTCAGATTTAGTCATGCTTATTCATGAGGCATGCACATGAAGGTCTGTCCTCTAGAACCTTCTGCCAGGAAATGCAGAGTCCAGCTCTACTCTGGGAAGCTGCGTGCAGAGTCTAAAGCTAGGACCCACCATGCCAGCCTCCCATTATGCCCACAGCTCTTCCACCCAGATCCCGTGAGATGGTGCCCAGGGGAGAATTCAAAGTGCCCAACGGAAGGAGCTGCAGGCACTGCCACGATGATGAGCAGAATCCCCCCCCAAAGGAAGGTGCCAGAAGTCCACAGCAGCATTGGCACCCAGAATGCCAGCACCCCTGACGGGGGCTCAGGCCCCGGTGGCCCCTTTCCCTCCACACTCACCCTTTGCTTTCACTCTGATTCTCTTTGACGGGCTTCTTGCCGTGCTTTTCCTTGTTGCGTAGGTAGTCCTTCAGCTTCTCTGCGCGATCCAGGTACTGCATGCACTTGGCGCGGATGCTCTCCTTGGCCTTGTCGCTGTGTGCCTCATCTGCGCGAGAGGAACCATGGAGGGGCACGTGAGCCCCCACGTGTCCTTCCCCACCTCACAGGGGCCGGGCAGCCGGGGAGGACCCGGCCCGGGACTCACATTTGATCGCATGTAGGAAATACTCCACGGCATGCTGGTAGAGTCGGAGCGCCTCCTCGTAGTTCTTGGCTTTATCCTCTTCTGTGGCTTTTGTCACCAGATCAATGGCTTTCTGGAGAGGCAACAGCAAATAAATGAGTGCTTCAAAGAGATCCAGCAGCCCTTGGAGTCAGAGGCAGCGGGAATACACTGATGAGCGGTACCAACAAGCCTATGGATCAGCTGGTCACAGATCGATTTATTGGCCTACTTATCCAAGTTCCACGAGCCCGGATAAGTAGGCAGCTTAAAAGGCAGCTTGGAAAGCTATTATCCCTCTTCACAATATGCTCGTGCAGTTGAGAGCAGCCCCCTTCTCAGTCCTTACTCTGGATGCATTTCAGCTAGCAGAAACCTGACTAAATATCTCCGGTTAGGCCTCAGTGGCAGAGTTCATGTTCTAGCCCCTGACCTCAGGGAAAGAGAAATGGAACTGGACTGAGAGGCTGGACAGGGGAAATACCAACTGATGGCCGGTGCTCAGCGTGAAGGCCAGAAACCACCTCGCCAGCCTCTCGGGTTTCTTCAGTTCTGTCTAGGGAAGGCACCCTGGAGTACACCAGAAGCTCCGGTAAGAAAAGTGCCTGCTTATTCATGAGGCATGCATGTGGAGATCTGTCCTCTAGAACCTTCTAGGAACCCCATGAGAGTATCGTTGTGATTCTTTCAAAGCCCGCGGGTCTGTGCTCGAGACTGAACTTAAAGCGTGCTGGGTCCTTCAGGCATCTGGCCCACGCCTACACATCCAGCTTTAGAAACTGCAGCTTCACCAACCCAGGAAGCGTTACGGGAACGATCCTCCTCAATATGATCCTGCACTAGACACAGGCAGGCAGAGCCCACTGGACACTCAAACTTCATCCACAGCAAACAATAAGCCTCCTGACCAGTCCTTGGCAGGGCCCCAGCATCTGTCAGCCCTTCCTCATCTGAAAGCAAGAAGTTGCAGAAAAACAGACGCAGCGAGTTTGACACAACTAAAGAAGTGAGGTAGGCGAGGCCAGTTGAGGCTACTGAACTCACCAGGTTGAAGAGATGAGGAAGGTGTGAGTGTTGGCTACTATTTTCACGCTTCAGCCCCCTCTACCACCTACAAATAAAGAATGGCTAGGAGCCCTGCGTCTTCTGGATTAGCTTCCACACGAGCTCCACTTGTGCACTCTCCCCCTCAGGTCGGCCCTTCAGAGAAGACATGCTCCTGTCCCTCGTGGCTTCTTTTGTCCAGAACAAGTCCTTGGACTCCTCTGCTTATCTGCCTTCTTGCTCAGGTCCATCCTTTTGCAACATGGGGCTCAGAACAGCAAATCTCCAGGAGTGCTCAGCCCCCAGGTAGTGAAGAAGGCCCATCCCCTCCCTGACACCCTATTAATGAATGCAGGTAAAGGCGCATTCGATCTTCCTGGCAAACGCGTATAGTTTTTCACACATACGAGGTCTTAGTTTCAATGTGGCGAGAACAGCTTTGCTTAACAGGAACTAAGGTGACAAATAAAACTGCCAGCCCCGCTGCATCGTGAGTAACACATATGGCAAAGGATGAAGAAGGGTGAAAAGGGTGAGCAGGCAAACTTCTGTAGCAGATGGGACAGTAAATACATTGCACAATCTGTACAACGGCTGTAGCAGCCACTCAATTTTGCCATTGGTAACCCCAAAGCAGTCACAGAGCGTAGGTCTATAAGTGTATGAGCAGGGACGTGTGCCAATAAAACTTTATAGGCAATAAAATGTGAAATGTGTGGTTTTCATTTATTACAAAATATCCTCCCCCAGCCATTTAAAAACATGAAAACTTACTATGCTAAATGAAAGCAGCAAGTCACAAAGGGCCGCGTATTGTGGGATTGTTTATATAAAATGCTCAGAATTGGCAAACCCATACCTCAGAAAGTAGATTAGTGGTTGCTGAAGACTAGGAGGAACAGAGGGGCTGGGGGGTAGGGAGAAGAGACTAAGAGAGGACAAAGGGCGCAGGTGCTTTGATGGGTAATGAACAGTTTCTAAAATCAGCTGTGGTGATGGCTGCACAACTTAGTGAACAGACTAAACGCAATGAATTGCACCCTTAAAATGAACAGCAAACTCAGAAGCTACAGTTTAATGAAGCTGTGTTGTGCTTTGTTTTCTTTTTAATACAAGCAACATTCTTAGCTCACAGGTCTTAAAGAAACTGCCTGGGCAGGTGGATCTGCAATCATGTTTGCCCACCCTGTGCGAACAGCTCAGAGCTTCTGCTCCTGGGACGTGGGGTCTAGCTTTGGACTCCAACTAGTTCCCAGCCAAGAACCCCAATTTACTCCCTGCTTCTGCTCTCAGTTTTCCTCTACCAGGAGCAACCACCTGCTTTCAGGTACCTGAATGCGACCGGTCCTCAGAGGATCTGGCCAGATGTCCCTTCTTCCTTTCTGAAGTCTTGCCTAAGGCGGCCCCCCACCCCTCCCACATCACCGGCCCTCACACACTGAGCGCTCTGCACCACACGGTGTGAAGATGCTTAACCTGAACCACTGGACCTGGAGCGACTGTCACGACAAGGCTCCCGGGTGTCACCCCATTTTACTGACAGGAACCCGAGATTCCGAGATCAAGTAACTGGCCCAAGGTCACATGTTAGTGAGCAGCAGAGCCCAGATTGCAACCCAGCTCTGAGGCCTGAGCTGGTCTGCTTTCCGGACCCGCGGGACTGCCAGCACCCGGCGGACGGGGCAGTCGGGCGTCCAGGTGGCGCCACCCAGTACCACCCAGTGCCACCGAGGGAATGAATGAAGGGGGGCTGGCCGTGAAGAGGTCACGGGAGACGGAGGAAGGACCCGGGGCTTGTGAGAAGGGCGGCGGGGGGAGGGGGAGGGGCGAGCGGCCCCTCCGCGAGCGGAGCGTCCCCGCAGGTGCCGGTGCGGCCCGGCTGAGGCGGATCCCCAAGGCGGAACCGGGGCTCCGGCTGCACCTAGCGGTCTCGGGACTCGGCGTCCCTCCGCCCCGAAAGCGTCAAAACAAAACGCGCGGAGGCGGCGACAGCGGCGGCGGGGCGGGGACCGCGAGGCCAGGGCTCCGAGGAGGCCGCCCGCCGGCCCGCCCCGGTCCGGCCCGCAGGCCCAGCCGGCCCTCCTCCGGCCGCCGCCAGCCGAGGCCCGGCCGCGCCGCGGTACCTGGAGGGTTGACGTTGTCATTTCATCTCCTGGGTCCGCCCCACACCCCGCGGCGCTGCTTGCGGCCTGGCTGCAGCCCGGGCGGGCAGCCGAGGTGTTGGGTGCTGCACGGCGAGCCCGGCGGGTGGGCGTTCGGCGCGGGCAGAGCGGCCGCTCGCAACCGGAGCCGAGTCCGAGTCGAGTGAGGAGCGCGGGCCAGAGCGGTCGGGCCCGAGCCGCGCGGCTGCCCCCCGGCGGCCACGGCCGGCACTGCAGGGGGGCGGGCCCGGGTGGGACGGAGGCCGGCTCCGGAGTGTGTAGGGGCGGGGCGGGGCGGGGCGGGGGGCGGGGGCGGGGTTTGGGGCGGGACGTGTGTA
>PVHY01027988.1:0-15661 GCA_004024945.1 Uropsilus gracilis | reverse complement strand
CAGGCTGCAGAGGACACCCTGAAGGAGCCCCTCACAGAGCTCCCGGAGGAGCCAGCAAGGTGGCAGCTCTAGTGAAAGGCCACAGCCCCAGGCCAGGGATGCCCTCCCCCCCCCACCCCCCAGGGCACCAGGCTTCCTCACCTGTGCACTCTGACTTCAAGATGCACATCTTGCCAGAGTGGAGACCTGGCTGAAGGCAAGTTCCTGGGCTCCCCCCCGCCCCCGGGGCCCTCTGCTCTCAAGGAGGGATGCAGCGAGGGGCCTGGGTCAGATTTGTACGAAGACAGAGTTTAGTAGGAGAGAACAAACAGGCGGTGGTGGGCATTGGCCTGGGTATCACCCGCTTGTCTACCTCATCTCATGAGACAGGGTGGACAGCCCATCTACTCAGCTTCTGTGCTCTCTAGGCTCTGGGGTAGTGTAGCGGGCAACCGGCCTTCCCTGGAGCCCCCACCCCAGGGGGAGTTTGGGATGTGTGGTGGCTGCATTTGCCCTCTGGCTACAGAGATAGGATTTACTACTGAGGACCAGCTCACCCTCCCTACAGACCTAGGGCTTTGCTGTGAGTCCTCCAGTGTCTGGTGAGGGTAGACTTATCACTGAACCCTCGCCCACACTCCCTGCAGACGTGGGGCCTCTCCCCTGTGTGTGTCCTCTGGTGTGTGATGAGATGTGACTTCTGACTGAAGCCTCGCCCACACTCCCTGCAGACATAGGGCCTCTCCCCTGTGTGTGTCCTCTGGTGTCTGATGAGAGTAGACTTCTGACTGAAGCCTCGCCCACACTCCCTGCAGATGTGGGGCCTCTCCCCTGAGTGTGTCCTCTGGTGTGTGATGAGATGTGACTTATCACTGAAGCCTCGGCCACAACTCCAGCAAACATGAGGCCTCTCCCCTGTGTGTGTCCTCTGGTGTGTGATGAGATTTGACTTACGATTGAAACCTCGCCCACACTCCCTGCAGACGTGGGGCCTCTCCCCTGTGTGTGTCCTCTGGTGTATGATGAGGGTAGACAGATCACTGAAGCTTCGCCCACACTCCCTGCAGACGTGGGGCCTCTCCCCTGAGTGTGTCCTCTGATGTTTGCTGAGATTTGACGTTTGACTGAAGCCTCGTCCACACTCCCTGCAGATGTGTGGCCTCTCCCCTGTGTGTGTCCTCTGGTGTGTAATGAGATGTGACTTCTGACTAAAGCCTCGCCCACACTCCCTGCAGACATGAGGTCTTTCCCCTGAGTGTGTCCTCTGATGTTTGATGAGGTTTGACTTTTTACTGAAGCCTCGCCCACACTCCCAGCAGACATGGGGCCTCTCCTCTGTGTGTATCCTCTGATGTGTGATGAGATTTGACTTATCACTGAACCCTCGCCCACACTCCCTGCAGACGTGG
The DNA here is from genome assembly GCA_004024945.1 of Uropsilus gracilis. NCBI lineage: Eukaryota > Metazoa > Chordata > Mammalia > Eulipotyphla > Talpidae > Uropsilus > Uropsilus gracilis. The sequence goes on along the minus strand of PVHY01027988.1, from coordinate 14,273 downwards.
GGCCTCTCCCCTGTGTGTGTCCTCTGGTGTCTGGTGAGGTGTAACTTATCACTGAAGCCTCGCCCACACTCCCTGCAGACGTGGGGTCTCTCCCCTGTGTGTGTCCTCTGGTGTTTGATGAGGGTAGACTTCTCACTGAAGCCTCGCCCACACTCCCTGCAGACATGGGGCCTTTCCCCTGTGTGTGTCCTAAGGTGTATGATGAGATGTGATTTACGACTGAAACCTCGCCCACACTCCCTGCAGACATGGGCCCTCTCCCCTGTGTGTGTGCTCTGGAGTGTGACAAGATGTGACTGATCATTGACCCCTTGTCCACCCCCTTCATCCTCGCCTCTCACAGTTGCTGACAGCTCTACCCCAATGGATGGTTTGCCCGGGTCCTCTGGATTCTCTTTCTGGCCTATGCGTGGCTCTGCTTCCGTCACTCCCTCATGCTTGCTAGGGCTCCCCTCTGGCCCACTGGGCAGGCTGGAAAAGGCCTTTGGAACCTTCTGTCTCATCCTTTCAAGCAAAGGCTCAGGCCCCTTTTTGACCTCTTGACTTCCGGGTCCGTCCATCCAACTGTGGGTGCCAGGATGGGGCTGCTGCTGGTCCTGGTGTCCTGGGCAGGGACCCTCTGCTGGGAGGGGTTGGCTCACAGATGTCGCTGGGAAGCTCAGGAAGGGATGATGGCGCTGCACGTGGCGGCTGAGGGATTTCTCCGTGGAGAAGGCGAGAGAGCAGGCGTGGCACGGGTGGGTCGCTGGCTCTGCTTCTCCTGAAAGAGGAGGTGTCGGCTGAGGCTGCACACTGACCAGGTGGCCCAGGCCTGGGTGAGTGGTCTCCCCAACTCCCACCCCGATCATTCCTCTCTGCGGACAGTGGGAGCTTTGCCTCCTACCACGTGTCCTTCACGGGCTATTTTTCCACCCCTTCTATTCACAGAAGCTTCAAACCCCAGAGAAGCCCACGCATCACGCAGACTCGGGCCCGCAGGTGGACCTGGCAGCTCTGCTCTCACATGCAGGGGCTGCGGGACCCCCTGGCAGCAGCCGCTGTGTCCTGGGGAAGGGACAGCGCGCTCGGGCCTGGGTCCGCCCTGGTGACAGCTCACGAGAGGAGCGCTCTGCTCTGGGCACTGCCTGGGGTCTGCAGGGTGGGGCGGGAACACGTTGCGGCTGAAGGGTTGGGCAGGAGGTTCTGAGAAAGGCATCCTGGGCCGAGGCCCCTCTGGGCCTTGGTCTCCGCCAGGATGTGGGGCTTGGCAGACTCGGGACTCAGTCCCGCCGCCCCAGTGAGGCCATGAAGCGCTTCTCTCGTCTCCACGGCCGCGAGTGGACGCAGCCCCGTCTCCAGCCTCACCCCGGACTCGTATCTGGTTCAGCTCGTGCGCTCCCAGCCCGGGTCAGAATCAGGAGGCCTTTGAAAATGGAACCGACCGGTGCGTCCGCTTGGAGCGCAACACACATCGACCCGCCGAGAGACTCATCCTCTCCGTCCACAGACGCCCCGCCTGGCCAGGAGCCCCGTGTCCAGCGCAGAGCTGTCGCGGGGCCGCCCCGGCACCCAGTCCTACGGCGCCTCCCTCACGAGCCGCTGCTCCCGGAGCCCTGTAGACGCTGCCTCCCGAGAGCCTCCCCAAGGCCACACCCAAGGCACAGCACCAGCTGCCGCCTGACCCTGCGTCCGTGGTCCACGGCCCGGGGCTGCCACCGCCCGCTCCACTGTCCAGTCCAACCGCCACCCCTTCCGACGGGCGGTGGGACTCGCACGCCACTGACCGCAGCGTGGAAAGAGCGTGCCCAGCGCGGGCGAGGCTGGAGCCGCGGGCGAGCTAAAGAGCCGCCTGGGCCGGGCCACTGGCGAGACGCCCTCAGCCCCCAGCGCTGCTGTCCGCTTTGCACACGAGGCAGCGAGACTCGGAACAGCGCAAATGTGACCTTCGGCCCAGGAGCTGATGGCCCTGAACCGGATCCCTATTTCCTGCAGCATCGGATTTGACACGACACTAACTGGAGCCTGGATGTTACGTGGGCGTCGGCCTGGGAGACCCCGGACTGGGGCCCGCAGCACCCACCTCGCTTGGCTGCGTGCGCCCACTTCCACCGGCCGCCCCGCGTGCTGCCCAGCTCCCGGCCGTCCTCGTCCCCGTCCCGGACCAGCAGCTCGCAGCCCGGCCGGACCACCCGGCAGGTTCGGTAGATCTGCCCACGGGACCGGACGGCCACCAGGTTCCGCTCCTCGGCATCCCTGGCACAGTTCACATACTTGGTGGGGGGTTTGGGGGACACGAGGCCAGGGCGGTGGGTTCCTGGGTGCCCCACCTCCAGGACCTGCCCTGGTGGAGCCCTCGGGAACCCTCCTCTCGCGCCTCCTCGCTCTCCCAAGCGAGGACATGTGGACATGTGTGTGCCCCGCAGTCCTGCTCACAGCGCCGCGCGGCTGGCGAGCCCCTCACCTGGGTGACTACCCGGAGACCCCCCCCCAGTTGAACCTCCTCAGTGGGCCATGAAGCCCGCTGGCCCCGCCCCCGTGCTGACTGTCTGCTGGGGACGGGCACTTGGGCCGGCGGCCCACGCAGTCTCGGCCACTGTTATCCACCAGGGCCTTTCTGTCTTCTCCCCACACACCTGAGGGGCTCTGGGTGTCAGCCTGGCCAACCCAGTTTATTCCCCCCCCGCCCCCTGAGAAGGGATCCCCGAGGAAGGGACGAGCCTCAGGGTGCAGAGGCCGTGGCCAGGCTGCAGCCCGCCCGCGCCTGGGATCCCAAGAGCCAGGCCACCCTGGGCTGTTGGGGCTGCACGCAGCTCAGCAGGAACCTGATACGTGACGTTCCCTAAACTGCGCCATCCGTGTCTGCCACGATGAGTCCCAGGCGGGGACCGTGGGCTGCGGAACGACCCCCTGTGGGCCGGGGCACGGGAAACACTCAGGGGTCGCTGGTGGGTGTGGGTCCAGGGTCTCAGGTCAAGTTTAGTGCTTCAGGTTCTATTTTCAAGGGCCTCATCTTGTCTAACAGACCAGCACCTTGAGGACACGTAGTGTAGTTTTTACTGCCCCCGCCCCCCGCCCTGCCCTTGTCTCCTGAATGGTAAGAGCCTCACGTGGGGAAAGGGGAGGCTGGGAGGAGGTGCGAGGCCCTCCAGGAAGGAAGCCTGCGACGACCCTCCCGGGACCAGGGCCAGCGGCTCACCTCATCCAGCTGGCCCCCGACTCATCCTCTCCATCCACATCCGCGTGGCAGCTCCTCCCTTTGCTGATCTGAGTTTCAAGAAAAGAATTGAAGCTTTTTGAGTCTGGAACGGTTTCCTCCATCCTCTGTGCTCGTCCGCGTGCCTGGACGGTCTCCAAGTGTGAGCACATGGGCGCCTCCATCCCCCACGTGGTTCATGGCTCTGTCCACTCAGAGCAGCGGTGCAGAAGGCAGTGCACACCCTGGTCCCCACGGTCCCACCGCCCTCGGACCTCGCAAGCGCTCACATCCAGTGAGTGGGGTTCAGAGCAGGCCCTGCCAGCCTGTCCACCTGTCCAACCTGGAGAGGGGGCCGGAGGAGGGGAGGTTGGCACTCACCAGCCAGGAGTATCCACTGTCAGCTTCCTGCTTGTCCTCTGTGATGTAGCCCTCGTAAGGGCCAAAGTTCAGGCCCAGTGGCAGATTGGAGGTCTCGTTCCAGATGTCAAGCCCGGCCCTGGGGACGCTCAATGGGCCAATTCTCAACTCAGGGGGTGGGGTAAGGACAGGGTGGTTGGGATGCCCCTTGCCCACCTCTCTGTCTCTGACAAGCGTGGGGGGCCCGTGGGCAGTGCAGCTGTCTGGGAAGAAGTCCTGGTAGTTCTTGCAATCTAGAGGCAAGAACAGCGGGCCATGGTGGGCGCTTCAGGGAGAGCTCGGCACCCTCGCTGGGGCTCCCTCCGGCCCCCACATCTCCGAGGAAGGGGAGGACTTGGGGCCAGATGGCAAAGTGGGACTATACCAGCCACGGCGGCCTTCTCAGTGCAGGGGCTGAGGAGTCACTTACAAAGGTGGTGGTCATCATCCTGGGGCTCGCTGACCTCTCCGTATGCACAGCCCATTCTCTCCCTTAGCATGTACATCCTCACTTCAGGCTTCTTCCTCCCCGTTCCTGAGGAGGTGAAGAGCAGGTACATGCAAGACTGGAGAAACAACTATGGCAATATGATATCATAAATCCACACCTATGTGCTCTCTGGTCTGCAGGAGCCAAAATCTTTTTTTTCTTTTTTTTGAGACTAGGTCTCACTATGTTGCCTGGAGTAGTCGCAATCCCCATCCTCAGCCTCCCAGGTAACTGGGATTACAGGCACCCACCACCATGCCCAGTTACTTTTTTCAAGAACTAGTTCTCGCTATGTTGCCCGGGGTAGTCTCAAACCTACAAACTCAAGCAATCCCTGTTGTCGTGCCTCCCAGCTCTTGGATTATAGGCGCTACTACCACGCCCGGCTTCAAAATCTCATTTCTGAATTGCCATCGAAGAGAGTAAGGTAAAAAAAAATAAAATAAAATAAGTCTGGGTGCAGTGGCGCATGCCTTTAATCCTAACTTAGGAAGGGAGGCCGAGGCTAGGACTCACTTGAGTTTGCAGGTTCAAGACCCGCTTGGGCAACATAGTGAGACCTAGTCTCAAAACAATAGCCGGATGTGGTGGCGCGCACCCAGCTACCTGGGAGGCTGAGGCTCGGGATCGCCTGAGTCCGCAGGATCCCAGATCCGATCTGGGATTTGGACTACTCAGATCTGAACCCGGATCAGGACTACCCCAGGCAACATAGTGAGACTTAGTCTCTAAATAGATAAATAAATAAAATAAAATAAATAAGAGAGCAAGGTGCACCCCACTTCAGAGGAAAGGAAGGCCACAGTGTCAGGGCATTGGCCCCGCACCAAAGCTGTACACTGAGGCAGAGGAGATGATCTGCAACGGCCATGCACAGACACCTGTACCCACAAAGAAACTTCTTCACCGACACTGGTTAGGGGTGAGTACCCCTAAACCAAATGCCAGAACTATAAGGCAAAGCAGCAAAACAATGCAGAGAAGGGAGTGGAGATGACAGCCAGCAACGAGAACATGGACATGACAGAACATGACAACATGGACAGACCACAAATACAGACTGGCTGGCAACACAAGATTAACACTGAAAACCTCTCACCTGGTCCCAAGAACATAGTCCCTCACCCAGTGAAAGGACGGTGCCACAGGGAAGAAAGAGACTAATGGACCTAACACAGACTGGCAAACAACAAAGAGAGGGGTCTGAGTGAAAGAAGGGGACATCAGGAGGAGGGGGCAATATCCCAAAAACCACTTACCGAAGTTGTGATTTAAAAAATAAAAATAAATAAAACATTTTTTAAAAAACGTGGTACAGACATAGGATGGAATATTATTCAGTCTCACTGAAGGAGAAAATCCTGTCATATGCAACAGCATCAGTGGACCTTTTTGATATGACGTGGAGCGACAAACCAATCACAAGAAACAGGCTGCCTGTTGCCATCAATAGCTCTATCTAAATTCATCAAATCTATGGAAACAGAACATAGAGTGGTGGCTGCCAGGTACGGGGTGAGGAGGAAATGGAGCTGTTGTTCAGTGGGTAGAAACTTTGTCTTGCAATTATGGGAACGTTCTAGATGCCCCTGTACAATATGGTGCATACAGTTAAACCATGTACCGGGCACTTAAAAACATCGTTAAGAGGACAAATTTGTTCTGCGTTTTCTTGCATCACCCACAAAAATTCACTGGGTTGGAGGTTTTCAGTGAGTCCAGATAAGGGTGTCTAGGTATCTGGTGGCTACTAAACCATGGGACGCACCTTCTCTTTTCATATCAAAACCTTTGGGGATGGTCACCTGTTGCATTTTCAGGTCTCTTACACAACTTTTAAGAGCTTAAGGAGTCAGAAATCTATAGATGGGGAAATCCTGGGCCTCATCTACTTGCTGTCTCCAGGGCACGCAGACTGATCCCTTCAGACTCTCCTGTCTCAGCAGCATCCAAGGAAGTGAGCATTTGTATTCCAAATTTTAAAATAAGTCAACGAAGCTAGGCATGGTGGCACACGCCTATAATCCAAGCGCTGGGAGGCAAGAGGGCAGGGATCGCTTGAGTTCGCGGGTTTGAGGCTACCCAGGGGGCAACATAGCAAAGACCTGGTTCTTGCAAAGCAGCCGGGTGCACTGGCAGGCGCCTGTAATCCCAGCTACCTGGGAGGCTGAGGTTGGGGATCACTTGAGTCCATGGGATCGGGACTACCCTGGACAACATAGTGAAACCTAGTCTCAAAAAAATAAGTCAACGAGCAAATGAACCAAGACACAGCAAAGGCGCCTACCAGCCCCGCTTTCACAGTTCCGTCTTCATTTGGAATTCGTTCAGTTGTTTTGTTTAGAGACTAGGTCTTGCTATGTTGCCCGGGGTAGTCTCGAACCTGCAGACTCAAGTGATCCCTAGCCTCAGCCTCCCAGAGGCCATGGAGGGCCCCTCTCCACCGAGAAGGTAAAATTAGCCTCCAGCGCATTTCACACACAGAGAGGGAAAGACAGAAAACCCTTCCTGTTGCCCTAAGCCTCCATCTTGGCGGCTTCTCCACCCTTGACTCCCAGTAAGCCTGGAAGGTCCGTGAACTCCAGAGCCACAGAAACTCCAGGAGGATGGATTCTAGTGACCTGGCTGGAATGAATGTTCACCACTTGCGTCCAAGTCCATAGATCAGAGACATCACAAGACCCAACACCCACTGCAGGGAGTGGCGGGAGGCAGTTTGCTTCCAACAGAAGAAGGATGTTGACTCTGGGGGAACTAAAGGTCAGTCTCTGCTAATCAAGGTCACATTCTCTGTCAGTTTCCTGTTGTTCACGGAGATGGGACTCCCAGGAGTAAACGTTCCTGCATTCTTTGCACTCAGTTTCTCTCCTGTGTGAACTCTCCGGTGTCTCTCCAGGACAGACATCCGGGAGAAAGTTTTCCTACATCCTCTGCACTCATCTGGGTTCTCTCCTGAAACAGTTCTCTGCTGCCTACGGAGGGCTGAGCTCTCACGGACTTGCCAGCACTCGTAAGGTTGCTCACCTGTTCGCAATTCATAATCTACAGCAAGAAGCTATTTGACAGAAACTCTTATCAGATAAGTCCTGCTGAATGTTCTCTGTCCCGAGTGCAGTGATGGTGAGTGTGGCGTGAGTTACGGCCCATGTAAGTTACATGTACGATGCGTGTATCCAAAATGCCCATGGAGACACTATTTCTGTTGGCTTCTCAGACGGATTTTCTCCCAGTTGCTGCCTCTGCAGTGAGTCTTCTCCAAGTGAGTCTCTCTCTGGCAGCGGAAACCGACATTTTGCAGGTGTTCCCACATCATCACGCCATAGGCCGTCTCTCCCGTAATACAGGAGACTGACCGCCCTCAGGCCCGGACCTGGGAACCATCAGCGATGAACAGGCTCCTGTGGCCAGTATCCCCTGGACGTGTTCTTCCCACCTGCCCGCCCAGCATGACTGACCTGAGAGGCTCTGGTCTGCGGGGTGCTCTGCAGTTCGAGGCTCTGCTTCTGCCTCCAACCAGATGGTCCCCTCAGGTGTCCTGAAGTAATGACCTGCTGGTGAGAAATAATGATGGACTTGAACCAACATGTCAGGTTCCACGGCCTTTGACAGAGACAACTGCAGAAATCAAGAGCTGTTTAATGGTATTTTGGTTTTGCTCCTTTTCTTGCAGAAGACTTGGTCGCACCTGCTGGGCTCTCATCCCCGAGCTCCCGCTCCTGACTCACCGCTGCTCACTCTCACCAAGGCTCAGGCTGGCCAGGAAACCGCTCTTAGCCACAGCTTCTGAAGACACTGGACAGACACCCGTGGAAACACAACAGTGACACAGCGTGTGACAATGACTCTAGAGCCCTGACAGGACACTGAGGAGAAGGTGTGCGCCACTCGTCAAAGCTACAAAGAAAGCCAGGCGTGGCGGTGCACGTCTGTAATCCAAGAGCTGGAGGGCAGAGGCCTGGGATCGCTTGAGTTCGCTGGTTCACGACTACCCTGGGCAACACAGCGAGACCTGGTCTCAAAAAAAAAATCCAAGGAAAGGACCTGAAGGTGAAAGGACCAGCACAAATCTTACAAAGACCGAGAATCACAAGGAAAACCCCACTGGTGAAGACTATAAGACTTGGAGTCGTTTTCAGAGGAGACACAGCAGCACCTACTGACCATCTGTCCTTTGGGACGGTCCGCAGACGACTCCGTCCGAGCAGAGCAGGAGCCGAGTTGCAGTCCTGCTGCAGTGCTGACGCCAGTAGATGATGACATGGATGATGTGGATGATGACGAGGATGATAACGACTTGTTTAAAAGGCTTGTTCGATGGAGGCCAGTTTCAGCCTCTCAGTAGAGACCTGTGCACTCACCTTCTCACTGCCTGGCATCTTAAGCATTTAATTTTAAATAAATATTTAACCTGTTCATATTTTTAAAAAATGAAGTAACACCCTAATGTCATAAACACTGTGCGTTCACCAGAGAGAAACTGAGCTGCGCGTGGCTGTTAATGCGAGTCTCACTCACCGACATCCTCCAGGTTCCGGCAGGTTTCCAGCATCACCTCCCAGCACAGGGTCCTCTGATCCTCGTTCAGGAGCTGCCACTCCTCCTGGGTGAAGGTCACGGCCACGTCCTCAAATGACACCATCCCTGTAAGGACACATCTCTGCTCAGCTCAAGGTCCTGGCCGGGGTCGAGGAGCCGCCAGTCTGGGAGCTCATGTTGAGGGTGTCTTATCAGGGAGGGGATGCACCGTCTCTGTACCTAGATTATGGGGTACAGACACCGCAGTAGAAGTACCTTACAATGGACTGAACTCATACTTGCCAGATATAACAGCATCCTTCTAAAACTGGGAATATTTCTCTCTCAAGAATAAAAGTATAAAGCTGGGCACAGTGACTCGTGCCTGTAAGCTTCAGCCAATGAAGAGGCTGGGCCTAGGGATTGCAGTTCAAGTCCTGCCTGGGGCCTGTAGACCTAGTCCCAAAAAAATAGCTGAGAGGCCGGGCACAGTGGCTTGCACCTGTAAGCTTCAGCCTATGAAGCGGCCGAGGCTAGGGATAGCGGTTCAAGTCCCGCCTGGGGCCGGTAGTGAGACCTAGTCCAAAAAAATAGCTGGGCGTGGTGGCACGCGCCTATCATCCCAGCTCCCTGGGAAGCTGAGGCTGGGGATGGCTTGAGTCCGTGGTACCCCAGGCAACGAGAGCCTGCAGTTCCACAGGCAAAATAGCAAAAACCTAGCCTCAAAAAAAAAAAAAAAAAAAAAAAAAAGCTGAGGATGGTGGCACGCGCCTGTAATTCCAGCTGCCTGGGAAGCTGAGGCTGGGGATTGCTTGAGTCTGTTGTATCCCAGGCAATATGAACCTGTGGTTCCCTGGACAAAAACAGCAAGACCTAGTCTCAAAAAAAAAAAAAAGTATAAACATAAGTCTGCTCCCAAAGGACCTCCGAGCCAGGCATGGTGGCGCGTGCCTGTAAGCTTCAGCCTATGAAACGGCTGGGCCAGGGATCACGGTTCGAGTCCCACTCGGGGCAACATAGCGAGACCTAGTCCCAAAAAAATAGCTGGGCTTAGTGGCGTGCGCCTGTAATCCCAGCTACCTGGGGCTGAGGCTGGGGATGGCTTGAGTCCGTGGTACCCCAGGCAACATGAGCCTGCGGTTCCATGGGCAGAAATAGCGAGACCTAGTCTCAAAAAAAAAAGGACCTCTGAGTGGTTTGGAAGTTAAGTATAAACAGGCATCTGGAATAACGTGCTAGAGGAGGTGTGTCAACAACCTGTGGAATGAGACTGGGGAAGGAGCAGAAAAAAGTCCTTATTGTACTAACACACGGCGCTTCGGGGAAGACCCAAAGACATTTAATGTTTTGTAGGAAAACCACAGTATCGGGAGGGAATCACAATGTAAACCATGCGCTTCAGGCTACAATGACCAGTCAGTGCTGGCTCAGCTCAGAAAGTGTGGAGAAAGCACAGTCATGGGGTGACGGCCACAAGGGGGAGGCGGTGAGTGGGGGGGCCCAGGGTAACTCCTGCTCAATTGTGATATGACCCCTGGAGCTGCTATAAAATAGTCTATTATAAATAGGACAAGGACATGAGTGACGGCCCTCTACAGAAGACAAGGCGAAGCCAAATGTCAGAGAAGATCCCAACCTCCGGAATTCCTGGGCAGGCAGAGACCCCCTTGGGGCTTCCCACACACCCTTGGGGACCGGGGTCTGGGGGGAGGCAGGCCGGGTGGCAGCATTCTCTGTCTCTTTGGGGTTCGGGGACAGAGGTGGTACCCCTGCTGGCAGTGGGCAGGCAAGGGCAAGGTACCTCTCTGGTGCTCTCCCACCTGTAACAAACTCTCGTAGGAATGAGGAGAAAATCAATCCTGCTACAGACACATGAGAGGAGAATACAGGCCCTGGACACATTAGTCACCTGGGTGAGACCCAAGCGGAGCACGACCGGAACCATGGACACAAAGCCGTGAATCCAACTAGAGAGATGACGACAATAGCGCTACACCGACACTGTTTAAGCGGCCATGGAACCAAACCCCTGATGCAGTGACGTGTCAACACCAGCGAAGCAACCCCCCACTACAAATGCGAGAAAAGCCACAGAGATGGGGCTGTGGCCCCACTCAGAACTGCAAACCAGGAGAGGGGAGAGGAGAGGAGATAGACCATCCCCGCCAGAGTTTGCCCCCACTAGGGGACCTCTCTGCCACAAAGGGCTGGGAGTTGTGAGCCCAACCCCAGAGACCAAAACAGTAAGATCAGTAAATGGAGCAAACGTCAGATCGCAGGAGAAAACCAACACGAACAAGGAGGCATGAAACCCTGCCACCACACAGGTCTGGAGAAAAGGAGACAATCACCTCCACCAAAGGATGTGCCCAACCAAGGAGCCAGGATAGGAGCTCCACAGACCCAATGGCAAGAGCTCATCAGACTTGCTCGGACAAGTTACTCGCTATGAAGATACACCTGGAGATCTAAGCAGCACAAAAAAAAAAAAAAAAAAAAAAAAAAAAAAAAAAAAAAAAAAAAAAAAGGGCCATTGCACTGGAAAAGAGAGAGAAAAACGAGGGAAACACCAATCAATGACTTGCAGGGAAAGGGAGGGGGGAGGGGATGGGGAAGGGGGGGGGGAAAGGATGGGTCACAACTATACAAACAAGTCCAAGATTGTATGCACAAAATAAAAAAATTTTACAAAAAGCAGACACACGGGAGCCATAAGCACACGACATACAGTCGGCGCCCAGCCACCAGGAAGTAGCCACACCCTTGAGGAGCTGGCCGTGCGCAGCCACCGCGATGGAGACTGATAAACAAGGGAAAGAGTGGGGCTTGGAGGATGTGGAGATGCCGGAGTGGGCACCGCGGGCGGAACACAAACCCACAGGAGTTAGCAGATGTTTGAGCAGACACAGCATGACCAGTACGTAGGTTTCCTGTGACGTGGCGGGAGCGTGGGGATCAGCACGGACTGGAGAAGGACAGAACCGGGAAGACAACATACCCACCATACTAACAGAACGATTTTCAGCTCGAAGCTGTTCCGAACTTGGTGACAGTTAAAAGCTGCATTTGTGCAGTAATTTCCGGGTGTTCTGAACCGGTGTGATACAGGATGCTGACTTGTAACCCAGCAGCTTGTGTGATAAGCAGACCTGGGGACGCACTGCTCCGTGTGATAAGCAGGCGGCGCCGAGTTTGTTCCTGGAAAGTGTATTCTGTTTAACTTGATGCGGTTGTTTTCTTCTTTTCTTTTGGTTTTCAGAGACTAGATCTTGCTTTGAAGCCCGGGGTGGCCGCGGACTCTTGATTCCTAGCCTCAGTGTCCCAAGTAGCTGGGATTACAGGCACGCACCACCACGCCCGGCTATTTTTTAGAGACTAGGTCTTGCTATGTTGCTCAGGGTTATCTCAAACTTGCAAACTCAAGTGATCCCTGGCCTCAGCCTCCCAGTGCTGGGATTATAGGCATGCACCACCGCACCCAGCTTTTTTTTTTCTCAAATATAAACTTGTGAACACATGCAGCAAAGTCGTGATAAGCACATGTAAGACGATGACAGAGCTTAGAGCCAGCCACCAGCAAAAAAAAGGTTGATGACTGAATACCAGCACGCTGGAGCCAGGAGTGAGCAGCGAGCAAAGGGGAAACTGCCAAAGACTGCAGCTCGCTTTTCTGCTGGGTCCATCGTGTCTCTCATCGCAGCCGCGCTGAAGCCGGTACGTCTTTGGAAGAAGCGACCCTGATGCCACCACATGGCTGATCCGGAACTTAGTGCAATTTTAGACCCACCACGCTGCTCCCTAGCGCCTGCAGCAGCGACCATCACACCACAGAATTGCATGCCTGATGCCTACAGCCGCTGCTCTTGGCCACCACTGTCCATCACTCACCAGCCTTGGGATGCTCACTCACTTCGCAGCCAGCGCCCTCCTTCCGTGGACTGAAATGGGAATGCTGGTGTACGGAGTGTTCAGAAAATGGTGGCAGCTACACTGTTTGCTCTCCTGATGCTAACTGTGGTAGTTACTGAATATTTACCAAGCAATAAAGCTTGTGAAAACTGCATCATCACCAGGCACGATGGCCCGTGCCTGTAAGCTTCAGCCTATGAAGCTGCTGGGGCCAGGATCGCGGTTCGAGTCCCGGTCGGGACAACGCAGTGAGACCTAGTTCCAAAAACATAGCTGGGTGCGGTGGCACACGCATGTCATCCCAGCTACCTGGGAAGCTAAGGTTGGGGATGGCTTGAGTCCGTGGTACCCCGGGCAATGAGAGCCTGCGGTTCCACAGGCAAAAATTGCGAGACCTGGTCTCAAAAGAAAAAAAAAAACTGCATCAAAGCTTGCTGCAGTGCATCCGCCACAGTCGCTCGTGACATCAGATGACCCAACAGCTCCATTTCCGGGTAGTGCTCAAAAGCTGTCAGGGCAGGAACCAGATAGATGTCACGTCACAGCAGCGCCATCCAAATGAGGCGAGAGCTGGAGGGACCCAGCCCCCGAGGATGGTCAGCAACAAGGATGACAAGGTGAACCCAGACCACGGGCCTTGCAGGGCCTCTCAGGGAAGCTGACCTGACCTGGCACAGAGTGAGCCCTAAGGGCGCAGTGCCAGGTGAGATGAGCCAGATGCCGGACGGGGACGGCGGCACGTCCACCAGCAGAACAGGAAACGCTGGCACTGAGGCAGTGTGGGAGGCGGGGTCAGCGCTCGGTCAGCACAGGTACCTGAGGGGAAGGCGGAGACTGCAGCCAGAGTGGGTGGTGGCCACACAACACAGGAACGATCTAAACGCTGAAGAACTGGACAGAAACTGGCCAAAATGGCCACATTCAAGCTGCATCCTGAATCACAATCACAACTGAAAACAACCACTACCCAGAATTCCACGAGCAGTGACTGACCCACGCACTGCTCCTGGCTGCTTTTAAATAATGAGTTGAAAGTTGAGATTTTTTCTGAGACCAGGTCTCGCTATTTTTGCCCGGGGAACCACAGGCTCACGTTGCCCAGGGTACCAGGGACTTAAGCCATCCCCAGCCTCAGCTCCCCAGGTAGCTGGGATGACAGGCGCATGCCACCATGCCCAGCTATTTTTTGGGACTAGGTCTGGCTGTGCCACCCCAGGTGGGACTCGAACCACGATCCCCAGACTCTGCTGCGATGCCAAGGCTGTTGCTTACAGTCACGCACCACCGTGCCTGGTGAAAGTTCAGATTTAAATACAGTTGCTAAAGGGTCTGTGGTAAGACAGGCACCTCCGAGCCAGGATCAGTAACTGAATGTTAACAAAAGCAACAGTCACCTGAATCTACAGAACATGAGAACTATCTGTTTGCTGTGACTGACTTTGATTTGACCCCTGTTCACAGCGTCCCACTGACCCCTGAGGGCTCCTCATGGCCAGTGTCCCCAACCACCCTCCTGTTGACTGCAAGACAGTGAGCAGGAACAGGGCCTGGTCACGGGGCCAGGACACCCCTCCTGAACTCAAGGAGCAAGGGGCCAGTTTTGTCTGTGAGCTCCACGGGGACATCAGGGAAGTGACCGGAACTGAGTCCCAGGACGTCACTAGGGAGACCAACCCTGACATCGGAGGAGGGACCCCAAGCTGGGGAAACCCCGACTCTGAGGCCCCGTGTGCTGAGCTGGGAGTGCCTTCTGGAACCTACAAAAGCCTCACAGAGTCTGGGGGACGC
>PVHY01027987.1:0-15652 GCA_004024945.1 Uropsilus gracilis | reverse complement strand
ATGAAGCACCAAGAGGGTGTGTGAGGGGAAATTGGAGCCTATAGTTTTCAGGAGATAAAAAAAAGAAGATAAAAAAGAAAGAGCACAGACTGAGAGAAACACACAGACTTTGGGAAGGAGAGACACTAGAATGACCTGTCCATAAAAAGTAGCCTGAGTGGCTGGCAAAAAGAGTAGCTGGTGTGGAGAGCATGGTACCGGAGCAAGGTGGCATGGAAATCTGGTACCTGGAGATAGCCAGGGATTTGGAAGCTGATTTTCTGTCAGCATTTGTTGAAGAAGTTGGGAGAACCTTGGAGAAGTCACAGCTCAGAATGCTGGAGAGAGAAGGAGCAAAGAGAAGATAGAAAAGAAAGACTGGACTTTGCACAGTGCCTGCCTCAGGTTTGGAGGGGCAAAGGGCCACCATCTTGGACTATGTCTTTGGGACCTTTGGGCTAAAAATGGTGACTGGGGTAAGATAACTGGCTACTTGTGGCCTTAAGGACTTTTTGTTTTCCTGGTTAATTTTCCTTGTAAATAAAACCCTGTTGTTCAAATTGCATTTGATCGGCAACTGCTACATGTGAGTGGTAAGAACTTGAAATAATCTGGGCAGCAGAAGGTGAATTTTAAAAGTGCTGCTTTTTTCCTTTGGTTTCTTGGTTGGAGGTTTCTGTCCTATTTTCCACCCAATTTCAACATTATAATGAAATGATGTTAAACAAACTGATGCTATTCAAGGGCCTGCTGCAATGCAGACACGTACATATCGCACACACATGTGCATATGCACACACATGCACACACAGACACAACTATATATACACATATGTTAACAGATTAGGGTTTGGATGAATGAAGTTTTCTCCTTAGATGAGTATATTCTAAGATTCCCTCTACATATGTACACATGTACATATTTTTCTTATTCTCTTTTCTTTTTCTTTCTTTTTTTTTTTTTTTTGAGACTAGGTCTCGCTATTTTTGCCCGTGGAACCGCAGCCTCTTGTTGCCCTGGGAGCCACAGACTCAAGCAAATCCCAGCCTCAGCTTCCCAGGTAGCTGGGATTACAGGCGCACGCCACCATGCCCAGATTTTTTTTTTGGAACTAGGTCTCGCTACAGGCCCCAGGAGGGACTCGAATGGCAATCCCTAGCCCTGGCCGCTTCATAGGCTGAAGCTTACAGGCTCGAGCCACCGTGTGCGGCCTTATTCTCTTCTTATTCTACTTTTTCTTATTCTCTTTTCCCTCAAGCAGAGAGAGGAAAGAGAAGTGAGAAAGGAAGAAAAATAAATGACAAGATTGGATGGCTGAAAGAAAAAAGACCAAGCATTAATGTGAAAAGAATAACTACTTAATCATAATAATTACTGACAAAAACCCCTTGGGACTCCCATGTTGTATCCTAAGGAAAGGAGTTTGAAAAGACATTGTAAGATGAAAGAAACTCTCTTTTCCTACTTTCTAAAACCAACAAAAGCAGCCTCCTATTGCAAGTTATTTTAACAAAAGTTTTAGGGGGGGGACATTTAAAGCTAAGTCTGTCATTAATTTACTAACAACTCGCTGGAATCCCATAAATAATTTTAAGTAGAAAGGGCTGTCAAATGTGATTAAAGTCATTATTCCAAGTTGCAGTAGTCCACAGGCATTTCTTTCTTTTTTTTGTTTTAAGAGACTAGGTCTTGCTATGTTGCCTAGGGTAGTACCGATCTTGTCAACCCAAGCGATCCCCAGCCTCAACCTCCCAGGTGGTTGAGATTACAGGCACCCACCACCGCACCCAGCTGCTTTCTTGAGACCAGGTCTCACTATGTTGCCTGGGGTAGTCTCGAACCCACAAACTCAAGTGATCCCTGACCTCTTGCTTCCAAGCACTTGGATTATAGGCACGTGCCACCACACCTGGCTTACACAGGCGTTTCTAATGTAAAAATCTTTCCATAAAAAGAACAAAGCTTTCTTCAAAGTAAGGTCTCTGAAGCCTGCTTCATGTTGCTCCTGAGCTGCAGAGGCCGGGGTGTGTGTAGACGCCACCTGAGAAGCTCCTACCGGTGTCTCAGGGTGCAAGTCTCTGGATAAGACCAGAGTATCTGAAGATTTTCTCCATGTTGTTTTCAAAGGTCCTTAAGAAACTGCCATCTGTGCCCACAAAATAGCACCCAGCACAGAACCTGCAAACACACGGGTCTGGAGAAAAGGAGACTGTCTCTTCCAACATAGGAAACTCCAGAATAAAGGAGCCTGGAGAGCTGTGCCATGCACGTGCCCTATGAGAGGTTCCTGACATACTTGGCCTGACTACTTGCCTCAGTTACGCCTGGAGACCCAAGCAGCCTGGTCTGCTGTGACCTAGGAGTGTAGGTTCTTACCCAGAAAAAAGGACATTGCTCCAGAAAAAGGAAAGATCAGAGGGCCAAGCATTGACCAGTAACTTGTGGCATGGGGAGTTGGAGTGACCGGAGGGGGAGATGGAAGGGGGAATAGGGTGGTGACACAGGGGTACAATATGGAAGGGAGGCCTGTACCTAAGGGAATGACAACAATACGGATAAGATCAATACTGTATGAAAGTTAGAGAATAAAAAATACAATAAAAATACAATAAAATCATTTCCATAATGATAAAAAAAGGAAGAAAATGGTGCCCAGGTGTCAACTAGTTAATTCAGCTGATATCACTGGGCTTCACCTATGTGCCAAGACTCTTCTGGGATCTTGGGCTCCACTGATGAGCCACAGGACATCCCTGTCCTCATGTCTAGCATGAAGGCAGGCCATAACAAAAACAAAGCAATGGATAGAAGAGACACAACTCCTAGTCTATAGCAAGAAGCAGGTGACACGCAACGTCAAGGCTGATGGTGAGTACTGTGGGCAAGAAGTGGATGGGGTGATGTCAGGCTTGAGAGGAGTAGATCTACCTTCCTAAAGGAGGTGAAGTGAAACCAACATTTGGACCAGTTGGAGCTAGTCCAACAAATGTAGATGAGGGTTTGAGGCAAGGGGAAGGAAGGCCTGAGCTCACACAGGACTGAAGCCATGTTGAGAAAATGGACATTCATTTCAAGAGCAGTGGGAAGCCATCGTGAAGCTTTTAGTGGCAAAGTGACCTGATCCGATTTTTTTTTCTAAGATTCTTTGGATGGTAGAGGGAGGAGGGGGAAGATCCTGGCCAGGGAAAGTGTAAGGGTTAGTTGGGAAGAGACCACGGAGGCTGCCTGGCTGTGGAGAGCGGCTCTGCGGTCTAGGATGAAGGACATATGTGCCAACTTCTCTGCTTAGAACTACACTCACCATCTCGCTCAGTCCTCATAAGAGGACAGAGGAAAGAGGACTTGTTGATGGAGTGCATGGAGAATCCCAAGAAGTACATCCCTGGAAAAGAATGATCTTTGTTGGCATTAGGAAGTCAGAAAGGGCAGAGTTGACAGCTTCTCTCAAAAAAGCTGCTAGTGAATAACAGCTGGCACGGCCTTATTTATGACAAAACAGAAAAGCCTCGTGACTTTTGTGCGTACCATATTTAGATTGGTCTCATATACCAGAATTAAGATCATGAGTGACTGATAGAACTTTTATGTTTAAAAGTCTTAAGTCACCTTGGTTTAGGATATTGAAACAACCCAAATGCCCCCAAACAGATGAATGGATCAGAACGTTGTGGTCTATGTACCCAATGGATTATTATTCATCAATCAAAAGAGACAAACTTATGTCATTCCCAGCAACATGGATGGAGCCAGAAGGAATCATATTAGTGTAAAGAAACCAGAAAGAAAAACAAAAAACACTGCATGGTCTCTCTTATATGAGGGATATAGGAAAAGCAAACCAACAGAAAAGGAAAATTTAAAACTGACTGCCAGCAAAAATGAAAGAGGGGGAGGGGTGTATAATCAGGGGAGGGGGAGGGCACAAGAGATTAAGATGATGGTTCATGGGTGACAAGGTGGTGGGAGAACCTTGGGGTAGACAGTGATATAGCTATATAGCTATCTCTCTCTCTCTCTCTATATATATATATATATACAAACATTAAAAAAATTGGCTTGTGGCTAAACGAATATGATTGGCATTTTGAATTTTGATGGCAACCCCCCAAGGAAGCTCACCCATTTTTTTTTTTTATAAAAAGGAAGCTACAAACCAAGGGGCTGAGTTTCTTGCAGTCAATTGGAAGAGCTCGGAGAAGGAAGACCTACTCCCTGTGACTGGAGCCTGGAGGGGACAAAGTTAAGAGTGCTTTTGAAGCCGGGACCCCAATATGGGCAGCACTGAAATTTAGGCACTGATGCCATTAAGTGTGTCTGAAAAACACAGAGGTAAAAGAGGCCTAAACAGGAAAAGGGTACTGGCATAAACAGGTACTTTTTCCCAGGAGGGGAAGAGGAAATGTATCACCAAGAGGGTATGTAGAGGGAAATTGGAGCCTTTGGCTTTTGGGGGAAAAAAAAAAAAGAGCAGAGTCTAGAGAAGACAGAGAACTTTTGGGAGAGGCGAGACAAGAATGGCAGCAATAGAGTAGCCGAGTGACCAGACTGGGCACAAGTGCCCTGCAAGAGTGAGCTGGAGGTGGCAAGGAGACATGGTGACCAGCAGCAGAGTGTGGAGGGTATGGCATTGCAGCAAGGTGACATAGTGAGCTGGTCCCTGGAGATGGCCAGGGGATGTGGAAAGCTAATTTGTGCATCAGCATTTGAAGAAATTTGAAGCACCTTGGAGAAGTGGAGCAGCTCGGAACATTGGAGAGAGAGGAAGCAAAGAGAAGACGATGGAGAAAGACCGGAACTTTGCAGAGTACCTGCCTCAGGTTTGGAGGCGCAAAGGGGCACCATCATGGACCCCATCATGGACCATCTTTGGGACCTTTGGGACTGAGAAGGGTGACTGGGCTAAGATGACTAGTCACTTTTGGCTTTAAGGACTTTTTGTTTCCCTGTTAATATTCTCTTGTAAATAAGTCCTGTTGTTAAATTGCATTTAAGTGGCAGCTGCTAGGAGCGGGTGGTGCAAACCTGCGGGAACCTGGATGGCAGAAGCCACATTTGCAGTGCAGTTTGTTGGTTGATGACTTCTGCCCCTTTTGCACCCGATTTCACCCTGATGCTTCAAGAGATGCGATTCTCTCATCTTCTCATGAACACACAGAAAATAGTCAGGGCACTTCCCAGGCATTAAGAATAAGAGTCTGGTGGCCATTGATAAGCCAGCCTGGCCGAACACTTCCCGACAAGCCTGGGGAATTCAAATCAGCTGCGGCAGAACACGCTGGCTGAATGCTTACAGAAGCGACGGAGACCGCCAGCAGGGGACAGAAACACTGGAGGAGGCCACGGTCCTTGCCCAGTTCACCTGGCAGGGCAGATAAGGCAGGCACAGAAAGCAGGGTGTCGGGGTTCGGATCCCAGGAGTCAGTGTAGGGAGCATGGGGCCTATGCCTCTAACAACTTAGTTTCTCTTTGGAGCCTACTTTTTACCAGATTGGAATCAGCTCAGTGGGGGTCCCCACATTTTTTTGGGTCTTGATGAATCCTCAGGGCTTGCTGAATCCTAAAGCATGGGGTATGTGCATGACCCTGGTCCTGGGCCTTGGGCAGGGAGGGGGTCAGTGCTTTCTACCAAGATGGAGCCACTCGGGGCTCTGTTTCCCTGCCCATGCAGGTAGTCTGAGGGTACGCATTAGCTCTGCAAGGTCCCTTTAGGCCTCTGATTTCTCGCTGCTGTTTCCAGGCCTTTCTGGGAGACGTAGCAATCAGGGTGTCTCTTCCCAGCAGGCCTAAGTGCTGTGGTCTGAATACTTGTGTCCCCCATCCTAACCCTCAAAGTGATAGCACGAGGAGGTGGGGGACTTAGGGTGGCATCAGGTCACAAGGGAAGAACGCTTGTGAATGGGATTAGTATGCTTAGAATAAGGCCTCTCAGAGGACACAGGATGAAGATGCAGCCTGGGAACTGGATGTGGACTATCACTGGACTTACTCTAGGGCTCCAGAACTGAGAGCAAGAAATGACTTGTTTATAAGGCACTGGGTCTAGGGTATTTTGCTCTAGCAGCTCGAAAGCACTAAGATACACCTCAGCCATTCATTTTCTTCTTGGGGTCTTGGGGTGCCGGGCTGGCTTTTCAATGGCCAGGGGTGACCATTCTCCATGGGGGGGCATATGCCTCTTCCATGTCTCCATAGGTGACAATGTCTCTCCCCTCAGGACCAGCAGACTTTTTACTCTCCTCAATTCTGCCTTTCCTTGTCATTCTCACCTGAGAAACCGCTCATCAGGGAAGACTGGGCAGGGAGGGTAGAGAATCCTACTACTGCAAATAAGGTTTGCTTCCAAATCATTTGCCCACGCTCCGTACCATTTCTGTTCATTTCTGCTTCTTCACATCCCTCTAAAGCAACGGACACAGAATGGCCGAGCTGCATGAATGAGGAGAAGACCAGGGGGTGCAAAGAAATGTGGGAGAGATGAGGAAGCTATTTCATCCAATGCGGAAAGAGGGTGTGTTATGAGTTGTAAACGAGCCTTGGAATTTGGACCCAGAGTAATTCAGTAGACGTGGCTGATTGCATATGAAAGAAGCACTGGTTAATTGAAAAAAAAAATGAGTTTATCAGAAGCATTCTGGGTTGCTAGCTCACTGAATAGAACAGAAGGGCTTAAGGGATGCTTCGAGAATGCTCGGAACCCTGGCAGCCATTGTGGTTGTAAGAGGGGGAACTTAAGAGCCACAGAGCTTGCCATGATCCAAAGACTGGGTTCCTTTCACCTTCTGCTGTGCGCTTCCAAGCATCTCTGCGAACAGGAGGGTCCGGTGTTGCTGGCTGATGAAGACTTGGTCACATTCTCTTCTGCTCAGGCTAAGTGGAACACTTGATCGACAGTCCCAGTAGACGAAGAACTGTTTTCTTAGCAAAAACCGAGATGCAGGGCTGATGGAAACAGTGGCTGGCCCCTCTACTGTGTTTGCCTTTGGGTATTTAATCTTTGGAAAAGCCAGTATTGAGTCACCCATGGAGTGCAGGGAAGGTTAGGCAGAAGTTCTCTGAGAAGTGAATTTGGTGTTCAGGAGAGAGAGGCTAGTGGCTGAGAACTGGGCGTGTTCTAAGGGAGAGAGCAGCTCTGGGAAACTAGGCCCAAGGACTCACTGAAGCATCAGGGGATGTCTAAATTTGGTGAAAGAAAAAATGAAGAAAATGCAAGAGCAGTTGGAGAGAAGCAGCCTGTCCAGAGAATATAAATATATGGAAGTCAGTTGAGGAGACTGTTCTAAGAAGGAGAGGGTGTTATTAGTGTTCAAAGGTAAACAGGGTGAGGACTGGAAAGGATGGGGGGGTGTTACAGGTACTTAAGGGATGGCTGGTGACCCCTTAATGTCTTTGGAGAAAAGGAGCAATGTCATTGAAATGATTACATTTTTTTCCCCTTTTCCCTGTTTTTTTCTTCTTTGCCAATAATTCACACACAGCCAGGAAAGTTCTAGAACAATTTTCCACATGCTCTCCTTCTGGTGAAAAGTAAAATTAGCTTCTTTTCCAGGAGTCAGAAGCCAAAAAAAAAAAAAAAAAAGTAAGCATGAAAAGAAGGAAGAGGCATGGGAAACTGCCATCGACCAAAAAAGGAACATCTCCTAGACTGTCACATGCAGAAAGGTCACACTTTTAAGAACCTATATTTTCAGCAATAATCAGCAACAACGTTCATGGTCAAGGTGAAGCATTTGGACATAGACTTGTAACTTTCTGTGAGAATCAGGGAGGGGCCAGACTTGCCCTGGGCCCCCAGAGTGAAGGGCATTGGCAAGGGGGTAGACCAGATAGACCAGATGTTTTTGCATCATTTACATGTGTGGTGCTCAGGGATGACATCATAAATACATGAGGGTTTTCAGCCTATTTTAGATAAGAGATTTGAATGTCAGGATATTTTATTTGCTAATTCTGATTTAAACAAGGTCAGATATTGCAAATAAAAAAATATCTCAACAAATCATCAATTCTATTGAATTCATTCACCATCATAGAATAAACTTGTACTCCGAATGTGATCAACAACTGTTACTGAGCCGGGTGGGACATCACTGTGGTTTTAACCCAGTGAACCCCAGGGCCACTACAAAATTCTGTCAGAGCGCAACCTGGCTAGGGCTCCAGTCCACACAGCAAGCAGGCCTTTGGATACCTGAAGCTGGGACCCCAATATGGCAGTATTAAAATTTAGGTATTGCCAGGCATAGTGGCTCGTGCCTGTAAGCTTCAGCCTAGGAAGCCGTGGCTGGGGCTAGGGATCACGGTTCGAGTCCCACTCGGGGCAACACAGCGAGACCTAGTCCTAAAAAATAGCTGGGCGTGGTGGCACGCACCAGTAATCCCAGCTACCTGGGAAGCTGAGGCTGGGCATCGTTTGAGTCCATGGTACCCCGGGCAATGTGAGCCTGCAGTTCCACAGGCAAAAATAGTGAGACCTAGTCTCAAAAAAAATAAAATAAAATAAAAATAAAATAAAATTTAGGTATTAATGCCATTTACTGTCTAAAAAACACAGGTGAAAGAAGCCTAAGCAGGATAAGGGCACTTTTACTTTGTTGTAAATCCCAGGAGGGGAAGAGAAAATGTATCACTTAGAGGATGTGTAGTGGGAAATTGGAGCCTTTGGCTTTTAAGGGGAAAAAAAAAAGATAAAAGGAAAGGAGCAGAGACTAGAGAGAGACTTTTGGGAAGGGAGCAATGAGAATGATGGGCCTGGAGCCCGAGTGACCAGGCTGGGCATAAGCCCCCCGAAGAATGAATTGGTAGTGGCAAGGAGCCATGGTGGCCTGTAGAAGAGTGGCCAGTGTGGAGAGTGTGGCACCGCAGCAAGGTGGCATGGAAAACTGGTACCTGGAGATGGCCCGGGATTTTGAAAGCTGATTTGTGCATCAGCACTTGCTGAAGCTTGAAGAGCCTTGGAGAAGCAGAGCAACTCAGAACACTATAGAGAGAAGTAAAGAGAAGATGCCGGAGAAAGACTGGACTTTGCAGAGTGCCTGCCTCAAGTTTGGAGGGGCAAAGGACACCATCTTGGACATGAGTCTTTGGGAACTTTGGGATTGAAAATGGTGACTGCGGTAAAATAACTGCCACTTGTGGCTTTAAATACATTTTGTTTTCCCCGTTAAATCTCCTTGTAAATAAAATCCCTTGCTAAACTGCATTTGTCTGGCAATTGCTACACACGGGTGTAACGAACCTGAGGGAACCTGGGTGGCAGAAGCTGCATTTTAAATGTGGCCTGTTGGTTGGCGGCCTTTGCCCCTTTTTGATCCGATTTCATACCGACTCTGAGGGTTTGGTATCCGGCTCGAGCAGAGCTGTGCACGGCTCGGAGTTTCGTGTGGTGCAGTGAAGACCAAGGACTGTGACAAGGCTAAAATTCTAAGCTTTTGATCAACCCTATATCTGAGGACAAGTGGATAAAACAAGAGAAAGGCAGGAAAAGGAGGAAGGAGGGAGGAGGGAGGAAAGGAAATGAGAGAAAAAACTTCCAGGCCTCCTCTGAGACTCTTTTCAAGAAATGTTCTCACACCATCCCTCCACACACCTACTAGTTTGGGTTTTCTGATTCCCCAGTCTTGGTCTCCCAGGTAACTGGGATTACAGGTGTCCGCCACCAGCTGCTTTTTCGAAACCAGGTTCTGCTGTGTTGCCCGGGGTAGTCTTGAACCCATGGACTCAAGTGATCCCTGGCCTCTTGAATCCCAGCTCTTGGACTACAGGCACGCGACACCACTCGGGGCCTTATCTTAAGCTTTTGAATATAATGCACGAAGATGCTATGGACACTCTTGCGTCGGTCTTTTTATACACATGTTTTCTCTTTTCTTGGGTAAAAACCCAGAAGTCACAGTGTTTTTCTGATGATTTGGTTCACTGCTAATTGGCAGTATCACTATAATTCAGAATTCCCCATGCCTCTTTCCCTCTGCCCAGCTTTTCTCTTCTTTTCACCAATTTCTTCTTCCTAGTCTCTGATTACTTTCTTCTGCTCTTGCCTTTTTCCTAAAAACCACTCATGCTCGTTCTTCTCACATCTCCTGACAGGGTATAATGTTTTTTGCCCCTTCTCACGATCTACAAATTTCTCCCCTAAAGAGACACCGTAGTTTGGATTCAAAAGTTCGTATTTGGGGGCTACATCCAAGCTATTCCTCTCCTCAGCAGGGCTCCAGATTGTTTATTTACTCAGTTCAGTGATTGTTTACTCAAGGGGTTGGAAGAGATGACTTTGAAGTTCCTTTTCCAGATCTGTCCTTCTGGGACTCTATGACTTTTTCTAAGACACGAATCTGCCAGAGAGCCAAGAGAAAGGAGGCCAGAAGATGAGGATGATAGGCTAGAGATGGAGAAGAATATAAAGAAAAACAAATAGACCTCTTTCCTCTCTTCTGGCCAGAAGAACAGTCCCCAGTTTCCTGAAACCAGGTCACACTCATCCATAGCTTTGTTTCTCACTCTGATCCTGGCATTAGCCACCCTACCTGGCTTAGCCTTTTCCTCTCCTGCTGTTCCCCCTACCTCCCTCCCTGGTCCCCTATTAATATGGATGAGTTTGGTCTCAAGAGATCCTCATCAGGCCTTGCAAGAGAGCATTTACACCAACTGATACCAGTGGGCCAATAAGGAAACGAAGAGGTTCTTTCTTCACAGGTGACCATGTGCAGTGCAACACAGGTTTTGCGGACGTGACACACTCACTTTTATTGTATAATCCAAAGCGAGGACACTATTGTGAGGAGATTGAGGTCCAAGAAGTGAGGAGACACATGTCAAGCTGTGTGTGGGGGCCCCTTGGCATAGGAGAATATACACTCTATCCCCTTCCCACTTGATGACTAAGTGGCCTGAATTTTAGTGAACAGCCTCAGTTCCAAACATTTTATCCAGCTGCTCTCAAACGTTCTCTTGGACTGATCAGAACACACATGCCAATTTTTGGCTCAGAAAACTTGGTCCCTGGGCCCGTGGATTGATTCCATTTTCAGCATGTGTGATCTCTTGGGTATTCCTTACCCGAAAAATTAGCATCTCATTAGCATGTATGTGATTTCCAAAAGGCACAGTTTCAACTCTCAGTACTGGAAATGTAGAAAGGTTAAATGGGGAAGCAACACAGAGAGACATTCAAAAGAAAGAACAACTAGAGAATGAAAAGGCGAAAAAGATCATCGTG
This sequence comes from Uropsilus gracilis, assembly GCA_004024945.1. Lineage (NCBI taxonomy): Eukaryota > Metazoa > Chordata > Mammalia > Eulipotyphla > Talpidae > Uropsilus > Uropsilus gracilis. The sequence continues at coordinate 4,457 of PVHY01027987.1, read as the reverse complement.
CATTGTGCGTGGAAGCTAGAGAACGTGCAGAATGTGTGTGGTGTGGCTCTGACCATGGCTGGCTGGCCCTGAGGGACGGCCCTTCAGGACAAGGTAACCCTGATCACCAGCAGCCGGGCCCACCCGTCCTTGGGAGATACTTGCCCTGGGAAAGTCCTTCATCTGCTGACATCCCTCTGATTCACTGTGTTTTGCTTTGTCTGGAGAAACCGCTTGCGAAAGTGCTTTCTTGCGCCTAGCGATGATTTACCCTTAGGGTTAATGACCACTTAAGTCAGGCATTGATCAGCTTCTCAATAAAAGGTGAGGATGAGCAGGCACAGGGAGATCAGACCTCAAGAGTTGCTCCCCCAGCCTGCCTGGCTCTGTACTTCCATCTCCTTTCTGCGCTTTCCTAAACAGGAAAATGCCTAACTTACCCCTGGTGCTCAACTAAGCTATCCGTCACAAGATAGCATGCAAAGAAAAGATCAAAACCTGTAGAAGCCCACATTTTATGTCAGAAACAATTCTGGGCTAATCCCTTTCCAAATTGCTTTGCCCCAAACCAGTAGACTGAAGGATAAAGACATAAATCTTGGGCCAGAGTGCCCCCTGGCATACTGAATTGTAACTACAGTTTGCCTCTGCTCTCCGAGATATTTTGATGTGCCCAAAACGCGCTCCTGTTTCCCAATAAGCACAAATTAATTATAGTTCAAAAGGAGCGGCGCTAGGCTTTCAATTCAAGCTCTAAGCAATCATATTAGTGATTATTTTTTCTGTTTCTAATATGCCAATTAAGCTCATCGAATTTCAGCTAATTAAGTTACTTAACTCAAAGATAAGGGAGTCATAACATACTCTAATGTCAGGAGCTCGAGCTTTTAAATAATTATCTCTCTGAGGTCGGGGCTCTTCACTTGCTAATGTTAAGTCAGTAGACTGAATCCCATTATTTACAGGAAAAGGAGGTGTCTCATCACTTAGCTGTTGCCTAACTTGAGATAGACGTTGGTTCCCAGCATGGACCACACATGTGCTTTGAAAAGCCCCCCCCCCCACTCCAGTCACAGCTGAAAGCTATGTTATACCCCTTCTCAAGGTCATCTAAGACCCACTTCCAGTGAGCAAGGGAAACATGGACATATCTCCACCCCGACCTATTCAGGATGCACCCAATATTTAACCTTCAGAAGCTGAGGAAACCAACAGAGATTCTAACTTTGTTAATGGAAAAAACCCATAAGATTTAAGATAAGATGGAGGAACAAAGGAGATCATGATCAAAACCCTCAGAATCATGATTTGGACAAGAGGAGGGGAAGGGGCTGGGGGCAGAACTTCTTGCAGAGCTCAAAAGGCTGTGGACAAGGGTGGGGCATGTGTGGTGGCAGAGGTGGGTTGGAAGGATCTTAAAAAATGTTGGAAATGTCTATCCTTGTGGCCTTTCCCCCCAAGCTTGGGTGCAGAGAGTGACTTCCCCTGATGCACTCTGCCATGATCCGTCAACCACAGTCTTGCTGAACCCTGAGAAGTCTTATCTAGAAACCTGCTTTGAGAAAGTGCTCTCCCCCGATCATGAAAAAGGAGTTTTAAGTTTTTATTTGTATTCATTCATTCATTCATTCATTTTTGAGACTAGGTCTCGCTATTTTGCCTGGAGAACCACAGGCTCATGTTGCCCGGGACAACACCATGGACCATGGACCACACAACACCATACCGTGGACTCAAGCGATCCCCAGCTTCAGCCTCCCAGGTAGCTGGGATTACAGGCGTGCTACACCACGCCCAACTCTTTTTTGAGAATAGGTCTCGCTATGTTGCCCCAGGCGGGTCTCGAAACTGCGGACTCAAGCGATTCTTAGTCTTAGCCTTGCTTCATAGGCTGCAATGAGAGGCACACACCACCGTGCCCGGCTGTTTTCAGTTTTTGAAAGACTGGCAACTTCAATCCAGTCAGTATGGGTGAGGTCTGCTCCTTTGGAGGGTCATCTGAGCAGAAAAGCACCCTGTGACCGAGAGAGGCCCTGCAGAACAATGCAGCTGGCAACAGGTGCCCTGGTGCTGAAGAGGGACCCTGTGTGATCACCACAGTGTCCATCACAGTCCACCCTTTGAGCCATTCAGCTCCATTTATTTCCGACAGCAAGTCGGCCCTCTGTGGGGTCTGCTTGTCTGGAATTCTCGTCAGTCCTATTTCTTGGAGAACCTCAAGGGGAAGAGTTGGTAGGACAAGCTACAGCACCTGCTCTTATTTATAGTTGATTTTAAGGCTGTAACTAAGCTCATCTTCACCTTCCCCTAGTCTAGCCATTCTAACTTTCTTTCTCCCTGAGTTAATCTTGTCCAGTTCAATGATTCTGACTCCCATCTTGAAGGTGTAAGCTTCTGGTTACCTTGCTTTTCTCAGGCTGTATCTACCACCCACTAAAACCACTCACGTCCATTCATGTTAAAACCGAGCGTGGGGCACTGATTGCTGCCGTGGATCATCCGAGGGTAAAACAGAGAGTCGTGTGTAGCAGCACATCTACTCACCCGCCACCTCCTACTGAAGATCTGAGGCAATTTTGGCTGCTAACATGGTAACTCCTTTCCTTGGAGTTCCAGCTCTGGAAGTAAGGACAGCTTAAAGCTGCAGGGCAGGAAGCATGGATTCCCACGTGGGTGGGTGGGAGTGGTGGGAAGAGGGTCGCTCCCACTTCCACCCCTTGGTTCCTAGAGCCATGAGCTCTGCCTAGTGAGAACAGAGCCATGTATGTAATGACGATTGGGGCCTGGAACACGTCATGGACGGTCACACCCTGCCCATAGAAGGTGTCCTTTCCAGGCACACGCTTGAAGCCACATCTCTGAGGGCCTGTCCACTGTTAGGCCAGTGGCTTTAGCAGGAATCCTGACTTTTTGCTGAGCCAACAGAGATAGATCTAGTTTGACAGCTCGGTCTGACTCCTGTTTTGATATGTGTCTCATCCCTAATCCAGCGACCTTCTAGTTTGTTCCTGAGACTGGGTGTCTACCCTGAAACCAGAATATGGGCGTTAGGCGATGGATTTGATTGCATTTCATGGCAAACAGAATGAATAGCGATTATGTTCGGATACAGAATTCTCAAAGTTTAGAAGAAAAAAAGCTTCCCTCTTCCTCTCATCCTCCCAACTTCCCCTCCCTCCTTCCCTTCCTTCTTTCTTCCCTCTCTCTTTCCTTCCTTTCCCTTTGTTAACGCAAACATTGCCAGGCCAAACAGCATCTTTAGGACCGACAGATCCTAAGGGAAGTTCATTGGGTCAAGCGAGACACAGGCTTTAAAATTGGACTCACACTGCCCCATTGCCCTTCCAAACAACTGAGTTCTACTTGGGGCAAATTTAATTTCTGTGACCCTTTGTTTTCCCCACTACAGAAACTAAATATCGTAAAACCTACTGCATGGAACTGATGGGCTGATAATGAGAAGACAATTGTAAAAACAGTGCTTGGAACATAGGTGGTTCCTGTCATCTTTATGCTGTAGAATGAAGTCGGAAAAATCTATTTTACTACCTAACAACTCTTCATGGAGACTGAGGATATGGTCACAACTCTCAGTGTGGGGTGTCATATTCATACTTGGTCCATTTCATTGGGTTTCTATCAAACAGGTTACCCAAATGTGGTGATGTGATTTTCATTGTGACGCTAAGACATCACATCTACCTTGGCCGAGCTGACAGCCAATGAAAGCCACTTTGTTTGACTTACTATTGAACAATGAATGGGACCCAGACATTCTACACCACCAGCTGGAAGCTGCTACCTAAGAAACTGAGAAGGTGCGCTCTGTATCTACCTTTTCAGCATCTTGAGCCTCCAAACTACTCTGCTACCTGCGTTCCTTGGAGGTCATAGTTAGGGAGGGGAGAGTCCATCCATTCCGTTGTCTTGCTTGAGTTCTCTCCAAATTCTCCCTGACTCTGGAGAGTAATTAAACTCTATTCTTGAGTAGGGAGAGAAATTCTCTTTTCCCTTTTCCCTCTTCCCTCCCACCGCCCTCTGCTTTGGACTACAATTCCCAGCATGCCATGCTGAAGGGGGGCAGCTGGGAAGGAGTGTGTTGGGTATAGAAATGGAAATGGGATGAAGGAGGAAGAGGCATATGGAGGGCAGATGCTTGGCGAGACATGCAGAGAGACAGAGACTTGGGAGAGATACTGGGGAGAGATCCTTGTGGGGGAGAGACATGTGGGGCAGCTGCTTTTGGTTGCTGGCAGAGACCATGGCGGCCTTTGTCTTGACCTCATGTGGATTATATGGCTTTCTCCTCTGGTCCATTCCTCTGGGATCTGCCTAACCCCTTTCTTGTGGCTGCTCAACCAAGGCGCCTTAACTTGTAGCCAGGTTTGGGGCCTCGCAGTCCTCCTTTGCCTGTTGAGTAGCACTTAACTCTGAGGGGACGGGTGATTTTTCATTGCAGTCCTTCTCCCTCCCCCCCC